>JAPTYQ010000023.1:999398-1013553 GCA_029814465.1 Ostorhinchus cyanosoma
AAATGGATTCACCAAAGCACTAACCATCAGAGACAGAACAGTTTATGTATTATTATTCATATTTTGTAAAAAAAAAAATAGACAAACGAATCCTAGATTCTGCTGGAGTGTGTAAACTTATGTAGTGTTGGGAAATTTCATTTTCTACCTGAACTAGTTCAAAGTTCACTTCACACATTTCAAAATGAACCAGTTCCTTCATAGTTCAGAATTTTTTATAGTTAATAGTTCATTCATAGTTCCAAAAAATGAACTAGCTTATAGTTCTTTTTTTTTTTTCCAATATGTTGCTGCAAGCTATTATTTTTCACTATCGTTGCCAAAGCTCATATAAAACCACAGACAGCAATTATTTGATCAGTTTTAACAATGAAACTGTGTTAGATTTCATCTTCTCTCACAGTAGCAGCTGCAGCTTTCACCTCTACAGTAGATTCTGATAAAACAGGAGGGAAAACTTGCTACTTGGATGATCTTTTTTTAATTATTAAATAAAAACAGGACAGTGGTGTACAGAACCTTCTACGAACACAAACGCAGGTCTGAACCAGGCTGAGGTCGGACAGGAGGCGGTTTCCTGCTCCACTCGCCTCCTGCTGCTGTTTGGGTTTGTCTTGTTTTATGACGCATGCATCGATACGACGCTGGTGGCTTGTGTTGTTGCCAGATTGAATGTTTTTCTGCTAAATATTAAAGGCTAATTGCAGTGAGTTTAGCCTGGTTTTCACCTGGAACACTAAAGAAATTTAGCGAACGAAGTTAAATCAATAGCACATGGCGTTCACAGACACCAGAATGAACTGGTTCACAGTTCGTTCATCAGGCAGAAAAACTGTGAGTTCAGTTCACGTTCACCCAAAATATGAACGTGTTCAGGTACAACACTCAACTTCTGAGCACAACTGTATGTGAAGTATGCACAGCAGGAAAAACAAAACTATCCTATAAGTCAGAGTGAGTTTTAAGTGTGACTTCCCTTTGCGCTCAGTGTATCCTTAACACTTGTTTAATCTGAGGTTTATTCTATTAATTTTCTGATGTTTTATGTCAGGTTTCATTCATCAAATGTCAGATGTTTCTGTTTGTGTTGTCATGGCGTCAGGGCTCACGCTGAACAGTGGCTTAAACTTCCATTTAGTTCCATTTTTTGTGTGTCTTTTGAGGTTGTACACATTTCCTGTATGACATGAACATATGTATGCTCATTTCAACTCTGCAAAAACAACAAAGCCGGAGGTGGCTGACGGCATTTGCACAGTTCCATATGTCCTTGACACACATATCGAGTTCTACAGATATATTATTCAAAGACTTTTCAAAATTGTAATGACTGAATTAAGTGGATTTCCGCATTTAATGATGCATTTAAATGCATCGGTAGACTTTCTTAGTGTTTTCAAGATGAATCCCTCATCTATTCCTCATCTTCTTTCACCATATGTCGATGAAACGTGGTTCTTCTCTGAAACTGGCCCTCAAAACAGGACATGGAGCTAAAAATTCAAACTGATGTAGACGAATGTTCTGAAGCAGGTTTGGAAGCACTTTGGGTCCATTTGAAAAATAAATACTGACTGAGATAAAAAGACAAACTACACATTTTTGTATTATTTTACATTATATTTAATACATAAATCTGTATGTAACACAGTCAAAAGGACACCAAAATGATTACGTGCTGCTATTTATTTGAATATCTCTTCATTTTCTCACAAGTACATTTTGGGAATCGAACTAATTCTTCAAGGCAGAGTGTTTGACAAAAATGGTCGCTGTTGCAAAATCATTTGCAATTTATTTATGTTTAAATGGGCAGGTTCCGCATGTAACTGCAGTGGACACAATGGGTTCCACACCAAACCTGGAATGAGACGTAGATTTAGTGAAAAACGCACATGTGTGGATTAGAAAAACCACTCTGTTATTTCAACCCCAAACACAGAACATTTTCCAAGAAATGTTCGGTAAATTTTACTTTCTGGTCTCAAAAATAAAACAGTTTGATATTTCCATGCTGTGTTTAACTGTATTCATGTTTCATACAATGTCTAATTCAGCCAAACATGTTCTGGAACAGGCTGTATATTTGACTCACTGACGTGTCTTTGTATCCAGGGGTATCCTGAATGCCAGTAAAAGAGCGGACCAGGTTGGACATTTTATGTGGATCGGTTCAGATAGTTGGGGAGCGAAGAACAGCCCTATTCACCAGTTAGAGGACGCCGCAGTGGGGGCGATCACGATACTGCCCAAGAGAGCCACCATCAGCGGTAGGTTCAGTACATTTAATGATTTAATTTGGATATCTGCATGAATATGTCTGACTTTGCATGTTATTTTTGTTCCTTTTTCTGTCAGTCTCACTCACTGACTGTTACTGATAGTTCTCTCTGGAGCAGATTGCTTAATACCTCTTTCTTGATTGAGTAGAACTAGTGAAAAACACAATCATCAGGGAGAACATTCACTCTTTTTCATTTTGTGGTTTCCAGTGAAGACACAAAATTGCACAGGACTCTTTTTATAATGATTATATATCATCATCATCATTCTGCCAGAGAGCTACCATCAGCAGTACTGTATCTGCAGAAATCCAATATCTTATTCAAACTTGGGGGTTTTATTAAACTTTTCCTCCATGACAGGGATAATGAAAAAGTTTCCCCTCAGTACATGCGTGCTGTGCTCTATGAGACCCTTTTTTTTTTTTTACATCAGGTACATGATGCAGGTCAAATGCATCAGTTGGACAGTGGGTCACATGACCTGGTCTGACCCAGGTTCAATCATACACAAAGAATTTATACAAAATATACTGTCTTTGAGATGCATTCATGTCATTACGCGCTTTTCCATTGGACATATGCGCTGCAAACACTGCAAAAAATCTAAATCTGAACAAGTATTTTTTTCTCATTTCTAGCCCTAATATCTCATCACACTTAAAATCAGACAGAATCACCTAAAAAGGAACTCTTCAGTAAGATTTAAGAACTGATTTATAGACAATAGATCTGGAAAAACTGATTTCAAGATAATTTTCACTTGTTCCATTGGAAGATTTTTGTGCTTGAATTAAGCAAAAATTAATTAATTAATTGATTAAAATCTTGAATTAACTAAAAAAAAAAATCTGCCAATGGAACAAGTGAAAATGATCTTAGTAAGAGTTCTTGAAATGAGATTTTCCAGATCTATTGTCTATAAATCAGTTCTTATATCTCACTCATAAGTTACTATTTGGGTGATTCTGTGTTTTTTAAGGTGTGATGAGATATTTTGAATAGAAATGAGAAAAATACACTTGGTCAGATTTAGACTTTTGCAGTGTGACTTAATGGTTCAGGCTCTACAGGGTTAAGTACTGTGTATTTAATATGATACTTAGCAACATTAAAGGGTTAAAGGTGGTAGTCGTTCAACTCAGTTTGTTATCAAGCATTAAAGACAAGTACTGTGAAAAAGTCAAGTCATTTTTCTTTTTTTTCTTTTTTTTTATACCGTTGGGGCTATCTTGCATCACTAGTTTGATATCACATTTTGAGACTGTGCTGTCACACAGTGCCATAACACTGCTTGTCAGAGTAATAACACTGCAGATGTTCATAAGCTCTGGGTGCCTGGAACAGGTTAGTAGGATGGAAATTTATACAGTAAGAGACAGGGGAAACTGCTCATTTGTCCAGGCATCCATTGTTGGACGTACTTCTTCCCAGTGTTTATCGCTCTTGGCTTTTGTTGTCACATGTTTATATGTCAAAACTCAGTATAGCGAGGAAAAAAGAAATTAGTCCAAACTCTGCAAACCAATGACAGCGCATGTGATTATAAGTAAATCAAAGTCTTATCTTGTCTTTACTTTTGAGACCCCGGAGAACATTTCTGACTCCTGCTTGTTATGTAAAAGTCTGTCTGCTTGTCTGAACATAACCATGAAACAGTCGCTGATAATTGCTGAGCCTAGACACCAGATAGGGAAGCAGAGCAAAACAGAAAACGCAAATGACCAAAAAAGATTAAGGGAATAAATGTACCATAAATACAAAAAAAAACAGACAATAGAGCAAAGGTCCAAGCAGAGGGAGGAAGAAGAACAACACAAAGAAAGGTAGGAATAAACAGAAAATGAAGCAGAATGACGGCTTGAGCCTGTGGGAAGTTTCCCCCGTGGCAGTGGACGCCTGCTGCGTCTGCGGCGTCCAGCTGAGAAGGATTCACTTCCCAGAGTCAATTACACCCTTTAATCCACAAATCTTAGGCATTTAATATCAGGCTTGTGAGAAATATCAAACCAATGGACTGTATACAAGCAGAAAATGTGTTCTTATATTATAGCACTTTTTGTTTTAATTTCCACAAATGAAGTCATTAAACTGCACCGACTCCACGGATAAACATTCATGATCAGGTTCGTGCTTCAAAACAAGACCCGCAAATTCAATCAGATTCAGCTGCTAACCCTGGATCATAATCTGTCCCGTACACTGAGGGCCAGATCTGCTCAAGGTTTGCATGTATGAAAACGTGTGCAAACTCAGTGCACACAAAAAAATATATAAACTGATTTACTAACAGTGGGTAGCATCCAGAGTACGCAGTGGTATACGGAGAATATCTACTTATTTTTCCGTCACCATTGCATATACCCACTTCTAAATCCCCCTGATGCGCCCAAATTGCCCATTTTTTCCCCTGGGATGATGAAGCCATGCCCCGCCCTCTTCTGCCTCTAATTTCTGCCTCATCAGTATTTTATAACTCATTTTAGCTCAAGTTTTTTTTTGTTTTTTTGTTTGCTTTTTAGTGATGACCATGCATTGTAATTGCATTCTGCAGTTCATCTTGGATGTAATTTTGCTGAATGACAATAAAGTGATCCGATTCTGATTCTGATACAACAATCAGAAGTTAGTCTGTCTACACTTGTAATTCTCAAACTAAGATTTCAACTTGAATATTTTACACAACAGAGGTCTGTCCCAGATCTCAGCTCTTCTTAGAACATGATCTGTGAAGTAGATCCACGTGGTAGTTTTCTTTTTTTGATGTATTCTTCACCACGGGAGGCATTGCACTTCTTGACATTTCTATGATTTTGTGAAATCACATAAATGCTCTAGAAGGCAAGGCAGGTTTATTTGTGTCGCACTATTCATACACAGGGAAACTCAAAGTGCTTTACAAAGGCATGACAGAAGAAAAGACTTTCAAAATCACACAAAAAGAAAATCACAGAAGACAGAAATAAAAGACATTAATTAAAATTAATATTAAAATTAAAACAAAAAAGTGCATTCAAAAGAAAACTATTTACTCATAAGCGCATGAAACACACACACACACACACACACACACACACACACACACACACACACACTCTACATGGCGATATCTATCTACACAATCAGTTCCTTGTTGATCTAATATGAAAGTCACATTTTCAGTTCATTGTCAGTTTCTCATTTTCCGCTGTTCCTAACCTCAGTAGTGAACGTAGTGAGTCCAGATTTGGGGTCAGTACTTCATTCACTGCTCATTCCTGTTTCATTTCAGACCTGTTTCTATTCTCTTTCAGTTCAGTTATTTGAACATGTTATTATCACCTCCGAACAGTCCCCGTACAGTCAATATGACTGTATTCACTTAGTGGATGTTAAATTAAGATTAGAAACCATTTGGACTTATATGTCGATCTATTTTGTGTTGCCTATTCTTCATATAATTGGTAAAATCATTACAAAAGAGCCTCTAAAGTGTCCATTCAGCTGCAAATTAGAAACTGGAATGATTTGTTTTGACTCCCTTCTATTCCAAAATATCTCACCTCACAGGACGCCAAAACCAATGACCCTGAACAGCGTTTGTTTATGGTTCTTGAATTAGGCCAGTGCGAGCTAAAAAAATATTCAATCAAAAAAATGCAGCTTATTCAAAACAAAATGTTCAGTTGGTCTGATTATAGGCAGAGGCTAAGGAAATAAAAATGAGTTTTGTGCCTACACATCAACTCCCCCTTCTCTCCGCCACCTACTTGTCTCTATCCTCTTTGTTTGAAACAGAGCTTGTGGGTTCGGCGTGCCCATGTGTACGGGGGAGATAGGAGGATGTGGATTTTAATCTGACTGTATGTTTAAAACATGATTGGTATCTGCCAAGATGGATGTCCTCATGCACATTTATGTGACAAAACTGGAACTGACTGGAAGCTCACTGGAAGGGTTCCCATTAATCTCACACTTAACACTGAAACCAAACTGAAAAGTCCATATGTTACTGTATTTTATTTTGCATAATGAAGGTAGGGAACATTTAGTGGCTTGAAATGTGAACTAAACAGAAATATTTCACTTAGTGGAGACGGTTTATTTCCATTCATGTTCGTTTGGACATTAAGGGCTGGATCTACTAAAGGTTTGTGTGTATAAAAACATGTGCAAACTCATTTACTAATGGTTCACACTAAGGGTTGTGTCTTTCAAAGGTGCAAAACAGCGTCTGCATCCAGTTAGCACGTTTGACACAATGAACATGAATATGGGGCATTTATACGCTGTTGTGTGTATGGGAGGAGAAAATGTAAATATACTAATTTAGAACGTGCAAAGTAATTGATCAAACCCCAAAGCAATTTTACTGATAGAAACTGTGTGTATTGAACACGTCTCAAAGGGAGGAGCAAAGGGTTTGGATGGTAATTACACACACGGAAGAGGTTATTGACGCAAGAAGGAGACACTGAAACCATGAAACAAGACGCAGAGAATGCAATTTTCACCCTCGTGTGAACATTTCTGGAATGACGAAGGAAAGATTATTGAGATATATGCCCCCCCCCCATCTTTTCTGGGACTCATATAAAGGCTTGATCTGATAATTGTGATTAAAAATACGCACTGACATTAGGCTACAGTGGGACCAAATGAAATGTGCCCAACAGTCATTCAATCCAACAACCCCCACAGCCCCCCACCTTTAAAATGAAGAAATGCCAATGCAGAACTTCTAGATGAACTAGAGGATGATTTGGATCCAGTCACAAGAATGAGTCACACAACACCTTCTATGACTAAATTCCTCCAGCGTTCCATTTCCTTCGTCTGCATCATTCCAGTCACTGTTTCCATTAGTGCTGGTGGATCCCAGAGCAGGTTTACAGCGTACTGTCTCCATGACGACAACCAGTGGTGCGTTCAAAGTCCTCATTTAAATAGGGCGGTCTCCAAGACTTTGCACCTGTTGTCATTTACACAAGCAATCCTGCAAACTGTGGTTCAACCCCACACGCAAATTTCTTGATAGCGCGTGCAAGTTCGTACTCACAAACTGGGATCTTATGCCACGTTTTCACTACGTGGGACCAGCTCGACTCAACTCGGTGTTCATGGAGAGCGTTTCCATTAAGGGATCGCACTGACTTTCCAGAACCTGGACGTCATAGCGGTGTGGCGCGTTACTTCCGTGTTATCTGCTCAGAGTTGTTGGTAAATTCGCTTGTTTCGTGTTGTCTCGTCTGAATTTTTACATCGACCCCCAATGACTGAATCTGCTCGACTGACCATGGTGTAGTTTTGGGCTGTTATCATGTGGATTCATGTACAGCTATAAATACTTTCAACTTCCGCGTCTGTATTTTGTAAACCAGCGGGTCACAGAGACAACTGTCTGACCAATTAGTGTCTGCAGGGTTTATATGTCACATTTTAGTATCGCTCAGTGGAGGTGATGCCAAAAAACTAGTACTGGGTACCAGATTCCAGGTCCGTTTTGTAATAAAAATGCAAAAAGGCTGAGTTGAGTTGAGTTGAACCGGTACCAAGTACTGGAAACATGGCATTAGATCCGGTCCTGTGTAGTTACCCAGGTGTCCCACTGCTTAGGTTGCAAAGTGTTTATATTTGGAAGCTCAGGCAAACATGACATATTTAGATACAGTACATCATAGAGTTGATAAATGACAAGATTTGAAGCATTAATCTTCAACAGTTTGCCCACATGACATCCAAGGCAGTAAAACTCCACTCAAAATGAGGCAAATATAACGTTGTTTTGTCCTATTTTGACACATACATGTCTATCTGATTAAAATTCCGTGCCACAACAGCCTAGGCTTTAAATTAAGATAATGAATGTACACACCACACATCATGAATGGCACTTTATAATTAGTTATCATGCACCACTGATTTTGTGACATCTCTTATTGTTAAGTACCTGAATGTAGCCAGATGTTGTTGTAATCAACCTGCAATTAAGCCTTAGACGTGAATGAGAAGATGTGATATCACGGGCAAAAAAAAAGCCTCTTATAATTTATACAATATACAGCGTCGTCTGTTCTTTGGCCTTTAGTTCAAGTGAGGAAAAAAGGAGCTACAAAGGAGGGATACCTCTGGCAACATGGGCAGACGGCGAAAAAAGGTCTGTCGTCATTTGGCTAAACAATGAATACAGAGGATTTCAGAATATTTTGTCCAACAGAAGGAATGTATTAGGTGGAGGGAGGATGAGCAGCATTTGGGCTGCGACTGGTACAAGACCCAGACTTCAAACCTCCAGCCAAGGATCTGAGACAGAAGGACAGTACAGCCAAACACTCCAACAGACCCAACACAACCTTCACACAGACGGCATGATCCACACCAGACCGAAAAGAAAAAACAAAACAAGGAAAACAGGCTAAGAGGAGTGGAGCCTCATCCAACTGAGTGCTGGAGGAAGACCAGCGATGGGCAGACACGAGGGTGGCCGATGATCCAGCTTAAGGAAAAGGAGCCAGAGGGACCGAGCAGCAGAGCACATGGCTGAAGAGCATGTGCTGGGAGAAAGAGCCGAGGATTAGAAGGACCGCTTGGATTTGGAAATATTAGAAAACATAGAATGGTATCTATCCTGTTGGCAGGGTCCCTATAGATGGGTGCTTCTATGACAACCCAGTCTCATATGAAAATGTGAAATAGCTCTGTTTGTCCGCTGTTCCGCACATGTGCACTCCGGCCCAGTGCGTTTGCCCCTCATTAACTATTTTTCTCTTCAGGCTCTGAATGGCTGGAGTTGTTACACTGCAAACATCTAAATCTTACCAACTATATTTTTCTTATGTCTACTCCAAATATCTCATCACAGTTAAAATATAACATAATCATCTAAAGAGGAACTTTTTCCGTGAGATATAAAGAACTTATTTTTAAACAATAGGTCTTGAAAATCTTATTTCAAGAAATCAGTTTCAGAAACGGTTGGAATTTTTCCATTCGCACAAACATTAGAAGAGTTACATCCATCCAAACTGCACATGTGCAGGGTGTGTCAGCGATGACACGTCAGGCTTTAAAGAGTTAAACCTTTTATTTCAGTGGATGTTTGGGTCTTTATGGGGTAAACCTTAACTGCCTGTCTATGTGCAAGTTTTGCTTCTGTAATATATTCAAATCAAGTGAGAGATACTTGAGCTATTTATTTATGTATAACCCGGGCTTGGAGTGCCACGGCCACAGGCTCTTTCCTCGGGCACTTCGCTAATTCAGTGGGAATGCTCTATGGCGGCTTGTCACAATGGATTCTTTTGGCTGTGGCGTCAGACTAAACACTAATCTGACAAACTGGAAAGAGACGGGAGGAGACGATCCTTAGCCACTGACACTGATCATGCCAAGCATCTCTTCCACTTCATATCAAATGTATTTGTCTTTTCTTTCTCTCTAGGCCTGATTTACTAAGATCGCAAATAATGGGTGCAAATGTGCTTGCTCGCGCAAAACAATACGCATGCTATTGATTTGCATGTCACGGGTGATCAACAAAGACGGCCTGCGCAAATGACAACAGGTGCAAAGTCTTGGACATGCTCCTATTTTAATGAGGGTTTTGCGTGTGCGACTGGGTGTCGTCATGGAGACGGTACGCTGTAATAAAAACTGCTCTGGGATTCGCCCGCACTCATGAATATGAAGTTGCTCTTTTTCCACACAGAGGCGTGGATAGGTACTTCCCTGTTGTTGTTTATCAGTGGTGAAGTGTGTTATTAGTGAAATAAATAGTTTCTCTCTGTATGTCTTTGTGTTTGGTGAAGGAAAACTTTTAAGCCTGTGGGCATGATAAAACAAAAAAAAACAAAAAAAAATGAACCTCTGCATCTGTGCTTATACAGTGTAGAAGGTTCAGGAGTTCAGGCACAACAGGAGGTTCATAAGGACCTAAAGGGCCATTCACACAAAAAAGGGTGAGAAACACTGATCTATGCTAATGCTAATATTTTTCAAAATGTATTTTTCTCTACAATAATGACGACAGATTTAAGTATCGGTATCTGCTACATCCAATATTATCAAAGTCTGCTTTGTTTTCCGTTTAATTATTTGTACATCACATACAGAAAACTGAAAAGACAAAACTCTGAGACCCCATGGTGCAAAATGAACATGGTAGAAAAAATACTAAAAAATAGAAAAGAATAGAAGTATAAACTATAAAACTATAAACATAGAATATAATATTAAACAGCGCAGTGTTGAAGAGACCGTAAATGGACAATAAAGGTGCAACAAGTTAACAGATGACATATTGAAAATAGAAGTTATTGAATTGAAGCGACATGTTAGCCATTAGTTCCAACTGAAACATGTATTTTCTGAGTGTTTGGACCAGTTTTTAGTCATTTTGGTGTTGTGTAGACACAGATATTCTGTAAAGCAAAAAAAAAAAAAAGAGAGAGAGAGAGAGAGAAAATAGATATCCATGTTTGTGTGAACAGGGCAATAGTTTGGTAGTTACATAATGGTATCACAAAGGACAATGATGCTCAGTGGCTGCTGTTGTTCCATTCTCAGCCCTTTGTTTGGTTTAATCTCTTCTGTAAAACAAACCTTTCATTAGTTAATTTTGTGTCTCGTCATGTAAATATTGTGTCTTTACTTTGTGGAACGACTTCCTCCGTCTTTCAAATTAAGGATTAGATTTTATCTTCCCATTTGTTTTCCTTTCTCAGCTTCCAGCTAAAAAAAGGATCAGTAATTGACTTTTTTTCCCGTTGTTTACTGGCTCTCGCTCCTGTAGCTTTTTTGGCTGTTACTTGAGCCATTGGCTTTTAATTTTGGCCATTAGAGTCTGAGCTTGGCTCCAGTTTTAGTGGTGACCCCTGATACCTTCTGTTTGTTTGGCTATGTGTTGTTTTGGTCTGTGTTCTACCTTAAAGCATTTTATCCCACACACTCTTGCAAAAGCTCTCAAACAAGAACAAACAACAGAAACAGATTTAGTATCAATATAGACACAATAATTTGTTTTGGGAATATTTCAGACCAAACCCGCAGGGATCGTCGGTGTTTTGCTGATCTGTGTCAGATTATGAGATGCTAAAGAGTGCGCTTGTCTCACCTTTTAGACGCAGTCATGGAGCCCGGAGGGAAGCATTTTATAAGACACAGAATATAGGGTCAGCTGTTGACCTCACAGCGTTCCCCCAGAGCAAACATCACATTCACAAGCAAACACACCGAATGCTGCAAGTGTGACCCAGGAATGTATGTGCCATGTGCAGAGTGTATTTTCAGCTGCATTTTAACCCATAAAGACCCAGTGGTACTTTTGTGATACAATAGTTCCTATATGACATTTTCACTCTATTTAACCTTTCTTTACTGATTTATCATCATTTTAAAACTAATATTCTCTGTATTTAGCATTTTTCATTGGAATTCATGTACATTCCTATATTTACTTCACTGATCATGTAGGTACACTGGAAAAAATCTAAATCTTATCAAGTGCATTTTTCTCATTTCTAGTCCAAATATCTCATCACACTTAAAATCAGACAGAATCACCTAAAGAGGAACTTTTAAGTGAAATACACGAACTGATTTATAGACGATAGATCTGGAAAATCTGATTTCAAGAAATCTTACCAAGATCATTTTCACTTGTTCCATTGGCAGATTTTTGTTTTGCTTGAATTAAGCAAACATAGAAAATAAAAATAAAGAAATAAATCTTGAATTAAGCCCAAAAAAAATGCTAATGGTCCTTATTTCGAGTCTATAGAAGACCATTTACAGACATGTTTTCAGATCCAATGCACTGACACCTAGGGACATTTAACTGTCCATATTTGGGACCTATTTTTGTTACCTAATATTTGATTATAAATTCATTAATTATGGGATGGATCAGAGCAGGAGGATCATTTCTTTGTATTTATCTGAGGTCATCATTAGGTCCATCCTGGGGGAAATATGTCTACATTTACCTTTGATTATTGGGTCTAAAATGATAGAAAAGTGACAGATACTAAAATAAACCCAGTTTCATTGAAGAACCCCTAATTAAGTGAAAATTAGACATTTTCCTACAGTATTTAATGTACTAATCACAAAGATATTCCTTAAAGCTCAGATTAAAGTTGGGGTTATTACATCCAAAACAAAGAAAACTGAGGGAAAAAAATGTTTTAGTGGAAAAATACAATAACATAATAATAACAAAAAACATACCAAAATGTACCCAGTTTCATAGAAGCACCCATTTATTTATTTATTTCTGTCTGTACACTTCTTTTTTTTATTGAATTCTGTACTTTTTTTTTTATTTTTTATTATACTGCCTGAATGACCACACAAGAGTTCCTATGTGTATATGTGCAAATGGCAAATAAACTTTTGAATCCTGAATCTTAAAACAAGCATCTCCATCCACTGTCATTGATCCAACTCCACCGCTTTTACCGATGAATCAATGTTGTAGAAGATGATGGTGTTTCCATGGTAACTACGGAGCCCCTGAACATCCAAATGGGTCATATCTGATGACCATGAAAAGATGAAGAACTGTATTTTACACCAATTATTTACATGTATTGACAGAATTACAGGACAGTTTAATCAGTCGATGCTTTTGGTCGCCAGTGACTGGGTCTTTATGGGTTAAAAAACAAAAATATAAGTAAGGTTTTTGTCACTTTTTCACTTGAATCCTGTTGAATTAAATCTCATCTACAACTAAAGTTTGGGTTTTTATGGGTTAAACTGTCTTTGTGACCTAAACTTAAACTTACGTAGCTGGTCTTTGCTAAACCTCAAGAAAAAAAAGAAAAAAAAAAAAGCTTTGATAAGGAGACTAAAGATGCATTTCTTCCTTCAGGCATTTTAATGCAGTTGGGGCAGGGGTGGAAATGATACCACTGTCATTCATCTGTACTCCAAAAAAGGCTTTAAAGAGCTGCGCAAAGCTTCCAGAATAAAATGAAGAACCTGATGGAATGCCCTCAAGTTAGGTAGATTTTCATTTTAAAGATACGGTTACAACCTCTCTCCACATTTGTCTAACGCTTTATGGATTAGAACGGCATCAGCGGCTACATGGCTTATGCTGGTATGTGCTCTGATACCTGCTCTTTGTGTGTATTCCCGTAACACTACGCAAATCCTCTGTTTCCTGTTACACATGCAGCACATACCCTATGAGATCAATCATCTACCTTGCAGCACCAAACTACGTGAAATACAGAAATATGCAGCTACTTGCAGATTCTCCCAACTTTTTTACAAAATCGTCGCACAATCCTTATTGCAACCCATTGCTTTGATGCTTAACAGCTAACCTCAGAGATGTACCGTGCTGAGCAAATTCTATACATACCTCATCTTTTTTTTTTTTTTTTTTTTACACAGTTTTCATCTGATAAATACACAGAGGGCATCCGTACAAGGAAAATGATAAGAATGTCATTTTTAAACAGTTTCACAGGTTCGAAAACTACCGAATGCTGATGATTTAAAAAGCGAAGTTTGACCCTGTGTTAAAATTTCTTCAAGGAGGTGACTGATGTGAGCTTAGCTTTTTTCTGCATTCTATACACTTTTCTTTCTTTTATTTGATAAATTTGTAGTAATAGTGGTCGTAGTAATTTGTAGCACATTAATTTATAATTGTTAGGTCTGTGTTTGCTGAAAATGTGTTGATGAGTGTGTTTGTGTGTGTGAAAATCAGATATTTTCCTATATTTAACCCTATAACACTGAATGTATCATATTTGATCCATAAGATTTGAAGCCCTTTATGTGATTAGTGGGATATTTTTTGTGTTGAAAAACCTGATGTATACAATTAGACACATGCAATACACAGATAATCCACCAGGGGGAGGAGTTCATTCACCAGA
>JAPTYQ010000023.1:1026556-1046790 GCA_029814465.1 Ostorhinchus cyanosoma
ATGTTCATGTATGTAAAGTGTTTTGTATATTTGTATGAGTAGAACTAAATAAAAAAATCATATTTGTACAGTTGAACGTGTTTGCCTTTCAGTAATATGATGCATACTATTCCTGTTTCACAAAATGATGCTGTAACATTAAGACATTGTTCTTCTTTTGCACTATTAAGTAAATGAAGTGAATTACTAGTTTAAAGCTGACGTCATAAACACAAATGTTGCAACACGGGGATAAATTGCTGTTTATAGTTCATTTCTAACATGGAATAATGGAAGACACATTAGGCAAATATTGATAAAACTGAAGTGCATTGTAAAAGCATATTATTTATAATGGTGCATTTCTGCTTTTTGTCCTGAATTAATTCATGGAAGCAGCATAGTAATATGCCTCTGAGCAGCCCACTTGGAATCATTCCACATGTTGACTGACCTGAAGTCAGGCAAGCACAAAGGGATGTTTTTCACCCTGAAATCTCAAATTACATCAGTGAACAGTGCACATAGAACACATAATTTAGGCAGCATGTGTGCAGGCTTTGCGGTGATTACTTTTGTGAGGCCAACTGTGACCAACTGCAGTAGCTATTGAAAGCTTTTGACTTGCATTATGCATTCAAGACTGTTCTTATACTACAGATAGAATTTGCATAAAAGACTCTGTGAGTAAGAGATTATTCACCTGTCATAGCAACTGACATGCTAATAAAAGCACAGATGTCTTACAAAATTAATGTTGGACAGCTTTCTTTCTCTCAAAACCCCTGTGAGAACAATGTTTTCTAAAGGGCAGAAAAAACTCTGGTCTTCAGATAAAACTGACCTATCCAATTCAAAGAACACTAGCAGTTATGATGAAAGCATATAGTCAGTTTCCAACATGGAATAATAGGGCAAGTGTTGCACAAATGAGAACTTACTATTTATGATACATTTCTGCCCTTTGTGGTGAATTAATTCATAGAAGCAGCATAGAAATAGATTTGTGAGGAACCCATCTGGATTCATTCCACAAACTGACTGACTGAGGCTGAGGTCAGGAAGTGCAAAGAACTCTAGTTTATTTAGAAATGGCATATAACCACGTTGAACACACTGCAGCCAGTCACATGACCTGCAAACATAAAACCAATCATATGTGGGCGGGGTCAAAGGCGTCACAGATGGACCAACCACGACTTTAATTCATAAATTTTGAATCAGACGAGTTTCAGACAAATATTCCACATAATTGTAAAGGTCTAAATGCATCTGAAACAGACTCAAAGGGAAACATTTAGTTTAAATATTTTTGAATGAAAAATATCAAAAACGACAGCGTCACAGATGGACAAAAACATTTATATCTTTTTTTTTTCTCCAGAATTCCACAGTTCTCCACAGTGAAGTTCCTCTGACATTTTCCTCCTCAAATGTATTCAGTGTTTACCTTAAATGAGGACACAAATATTAGATCAGACCCAGATAGAAAGAGTTTAGAAAAATGTCAGCATCACGATTGGACAACAAAAGGAAATGTCAATTGAACATTTTTTATTTCAATTATCAATATCACATATATTTATTTACACTGTTTGCAATATACAA
This sequence comes from Ostorhinchus cyanosoma, assembly GCA_029814465.1. NCBI lineage: Eukaryota > Metazoa > Chordata > Actinopteri > Kurtiformes > Apogonidae > Ostorhinchus > Ostorhinchus cyanosoma. The sequence goes on from JAPTYQ010000023.1 coordinate 1,028,144, forward strand.
ATAATATTACATTATATTCTAATGTATTTTGCATAGATATATGCATTTATTAATTTTAAACACTGTGTGTATAGAAAACGTAGTCAAATATCACTGTGTTTGAATAAATATAGTTTATTTATAATTTATAAAATGAACCTAGAATGAGGCACTAAACTGAGTCACTGCACAAACATTCACAAAGTTTCTTTCATTTCAAAACACATTTTCCTGAAAATATAAGTAATTACCTACCCAAAAATATAAGGTTGGTGTAGATTATTATAATTGAATTTTTTTGACCTTCCCTTGACTTCGTCCCTGTGCATTTAAAAAGTCACTTTTGACTTCTGATGAATGGAAGCTGGCTGCCTTATACTGGGTACGTGGTTTGACTCCCAGACAGGCCTACTGTCTGTGGACATTGACGTCATTATCATTGAGCTCCAGTAATATTGACTTGTATAGATTAATTACTTTTAAAATGGCTGCAGACGTGATAACCTCCTCTCATTCACAAGCACCGGCCAAAGTACGAGACCGTGTTGTCAGAGTCAGACACACGTCCACAGCAGTATTGATCAGTTTAATCTTGTATCTCAAGCATCAATCCATCAATGCTGTGATCGTAGTGTAAAGGACATATGCTGTAGCTTTATGTGCATCTAAACCGTATCTAAGACACATGTATCCCTTTTATATTATCAGTCTACTTAAGCTCCAGGGATTTGTGCACCACACATCTAAAATGAGCCAAACAGAGCCTTCACTCTGACAGGGACACTGCAGGTATATCCAAGTATGAAGCAAATCCTGAGGTGCATGTCGTGTATCTAGCAAGAGATGTCGTATAAATACTGGATCCTACTTGACCTTCACTCTCAAAATAAGCAGCAAACTTTTATTTATTTCACACTTGGATGTGAGTCTGTCCATGAAACTGGGTTTAGTTTGATATCTGGCACTTTTCCAGCTTTTTAGATCCAATAATAAAAGAGAAATTTAGACAGATTGCCCCCCAGGGTGTTTCTAATGATGACCTCTGATAAATGCCAAAAAAATTACAAAATGGCTACAAAATATGGGTTTGTCTGTGACCACATAAGAGTGGAGTCAAAATGATATCAAACATAATGACAGTGACATAAAAGTTAATCTATCTGAAATATTTTACCTCCATCTTGATTTTAACTTTGGTCATATTGTGTGTTTCCTTGAGATTATCAACTAGTGACTTCCTTTACAGCGATAAAACCCTCTGAAGTCACTTTTCTGCCTGAAAAAGCCTGAAAAGTAAGAAAACTCAGCCCTTCTAACTAACAGGAGCCCAGATTACCTGCGAACATCAGACAGTGATGGCTGTAATTTTTCTACAATTTCACTGTCAAAAAAAGTCTATGATTAAGGGCACCTTTTCCATTGAGCACACATACCATCCACACCATTCATAAGCGAGCAGCTGACTACTACTGCCACTCCTCTACACAATCTACACAGTTCCCTGCCAGACAGCACTCATAAAGACCCACAACTTATAGCCTTCTCTGCTGCTTGCTCACTAACGACACTTCCACTCTGAGCCAACCTTAGAATTTATCTGTATTACACATGACTAAATATTGATCTAGGTGATCATTCTTTGCTTAAAGTATATCCATATCTTTGTGTGTGTATGTGTGTGGGTATGTGTGTAGTAGACCCATGCTGCTGACTGAATTACGGCCTCATTCCACCCCAACCGCCGACTGCCGGAGTTATGGCAGCGAATGTCAAAACTTGCAAGGTCGAAGTGTGAGACACTGCCAGGGTGTTGTCAAGGTTGAATGGTCAGAACGACTGTTGGAACGGAACATGATGGTGAGATCCAAAGGAGCTTATCACAACCTTCTAAGTCTCACATAAAGCAGCACAACAATGAGTACAAGCAGCTACAGGAGCAGGGACACACTTAGACATAAACCAAAAAAGTGTAATGACTTTTAGTTGAGGTCATTTATTTTTTGTCTGTGGCATAACTGCATGTTACTGTATTTTCTAGGAGCATATTGTCACCATCGGGTGGAAACCTCTTATGTCCAAAAAGGTTCTTTTTCAGGAAACTGGAAAAATGAGACAGAAAGACAGACAGATGTTTATTTGTCCTTCACAGGAAAATTGTTTGCTTTGGAGCCGCATGTGGCTCTTTCATCCCTCTCTTACGGCTCCCTGTGGCTTTGGAAACATGAATAATAAGTATTTAATTTAAATGAATTTTATTTTAGTTCATTATATTTTTTTAATGTAATTCTAGATGTGAAGATTATGGCAATCTTTTAACATCAAAGAAGAACATATTTAATATTTTGTCTTTCAATAAAAAAATGGCAAAAGCATTAAACCGTCAGTTCCATTTGTTAGTGGACGAGGTTAAAGCCTGTATGTTTGAACCTGTTCAACAGGCAGAGGGAACTGTAGCGCTGTCCGGTGCTGAACCTGTTCAACAGGCACAGGGAACTGTAGCACTGTCCAGTGCTGAACCTGTTCATAAGGCACAGGTAGCTGCAGCGCTGTCCAGAGCTGAACCTGTTCATAAGGCACAGGGAACTGAAGCGCTGTCCGGCGCTGAACCTGTTCATAAGGCACAGGGAACTGTAGCGCTGTCCGGTGCTGAACCTCTTCAACAGGCACAGGGAACTGTAGTGCTGTCCAGAGCTGAACCTGTTCATAAGGCACAGGGAACTGTAGCGCTGTCCAGTGCTGAACCTGTTCATAAGGCACTGGGAACTGTAGCGCTGTCCAGTGCTGAACCTGTTCACCAGGCACAGGGAACTGTAGTGCTGTCCAGTGCTGAACCTAACTGAACTACATGGACATACTAAACCAATTTAACTGAACATCCAAAATCCGTGGGACTTAAACTGTGGTGCCCTTTTGAGAAACCCACTATAATAAACTGAGTATCTCATATTTACTTTTTTATTGATTTATTTTTCATTAAGTTCTTTATTTCCCTCTCTAATTTATTTGAATAAAGTGTATTTCTTGGTTAATATGTTCCATTGCTTTTGTTCTATACTTCAGACATTCTTTCTAAATCATTGTTTGGAATCTCAATTATCTGTCCATTAGTATATATTTGTCCTGTATCATTTTCATGTCGGCATGGATGTCTGTGTTTGTACAAATGAATGTGTAGTGAGTGTCATTCAGGAAAATTAACCAAGATTAATATTGTGCAACTGTTCCACAGCTGTTGTTGTTCAGATGGTTAAGAAATGAAAAAATCAAATTAACTGAATTTTGACATTTTATAAATATTACATTACAAGAGCTTTACGTTAGAGGATACATCCACTATCCTTGAAGCTGCATCATCTCTTCTACCGTTTGTATCAGACGAGTCTGACCTGAAATAGTGACTGACAATCAACAGACAAACCCAAAGAGATGCATAGATACAGAGGGAGGAAGTAAGTTCCTTGTAAACCTCAGGTGTGATGAAGCCATGCCTTTTAAGGCTTTATGGAGTAGGTCGAAAAAGGTACTCTAAATGCCACTGTGGACTTAAGGACCAGAGAGAGACATACCTGTGAAAGAAAACTCACAGTTACAGCTAGTCTGCTCCCAAGAGAGCCCTTTTCAAAGACTGATCCTTTGACCTCCAGTCCTACCTTTTTATCTGCTTTCCGCTGAAAAAGGAAGCAAGATTTTCTTTAAGTGTGGAGGAAAAGGAATGTAAGATTTCACCCAAATCTAAAGTACAGAAAGTGCATGTGTCACTTTGTGTATCTGTCGTTCTCTCCCTAACTCTGGGTCTGGAATGGAGGAAAAAGCCTCCGTCCAAAGCACAAAAACACACTCACATAGACACTGGTGGGTAAAGACACACACTAATCTATGACAGAGCCTTTTCGTTTTTAGAAAGCAGCTAAAACCTTCCCTCTGATGTACTTTCTGTGTTGCACAGAATGCACCTGCTAACGTGGAAAACATTTCAAAGAACACAGGGAATATTGTTCTAAAAAAAACACCAAACCCCTCCCCCCAAAAAAATCCTTACACTTGTACCTAACATTAATATTTGATGTGGAATATCTTGGTTATACCCAAAACTGTCCTTTAAAACAAAAAGTCAGGATTAGATCCCTTTTACAGAACAGATTTAATATCATTATTGACCTAATCTGCTTTTCTGATGGTACATTCACACTAGAGTTGCACGACATATCATTTGAGCATCGTCATCACAATGTACGTCTGCACAACAGTCACATCGCAGGTCCAGCAATGAAGAAGATAAATGAACTCAATGTTTTCATCTAATTTCAAGGGGACCTGACACACACTGTACACAGCGATCCACCAATCACAATCGTTCTTAATCAGTTTGGTGTGAGTCGCTGGTAACAACTTTGAAAAATGAGCAATGAACCACAGAAAATCACCGCAAACTAAGTCTTGGTGCCAAAAATCTCATTATATCCTATAATATTTACAATATCTGTTAAATGTTTACTAGGCCTGTAACGGTACACAACATTTTCAGCTCGGTACGTTTTCGGTTTTGAAAGCCACGGTTCTTTTTTTTTTTTTTTGGTTCAGTATGGGAAGAAAGAAATCCCATCCAAATGTCTTTAATGCATTTATTAGGATTTTTTTCCCCCAAAATATTTGGACACAATACAATATAAAAAAAACAGGAATAATATAATTCTTCTACTATAAATAAAATAATATGTTACTAAATGTATTTTAAACATTAGAGTTGGACTTTTTCCTGAAAGGTATTTTTGAACCAACAACAAAAAAAATCTAATTGCAGTTTTGTCAGTTCACATTCTGCAGAAAAATAACAACAAAAGGGGACAAACTCCTATTCTATTTTCTCTTAAGAGCAAGATTGATGAAAAAAATTAAGCAAATTATTTATTTTAGGAGAGTTTATAAACTGTTTAGACCGAGAGAGAGAGAGAGAGAAAGAGTGCATTGGCGGTAAACACCATTCGTCTTATGATCGTCTCTTTCTCCGTTGTTGTCTTTCACGGTGAACCTGAACTGATCCAAACAGGACTGTAGTGACGGTGGAGGGTCTTCAATCCTTTCCTTCAACGTTTACATCACTTTTTTTTTTTTTAAACCTCATTGCAGCTGTTATTTTGTATTTTGGGTCAATGTGCGCTCCTTCAACATGTCCCTGTGGAACTTGCTCGGATTTAAAGTTCCACATCAAACGACATCTTTCGTTCCTTTTCTTTTTCTCGACATACTGTGCCGTTTGGGTACGAGTGTGGACCGAACCGAACGGGTACTTCGGTTTGGTATGTGGACCGTTACAGGTCTATTGTTTAGAGTCTCTCATATTATTTTATCTTCACACTATTTATCCCACAATATTTATCTTCTCATGTCATTTGCACTACTTCAATTCTGGGGTTTTTTTTGTTTTTTTTTTTACAAACATTCTTAGTTTGCAATACTTTTTATTTTTTAATGTAAATAAATGTGCCTTTTTACTGATATTTGCTGTTTGTTTTGTAAATTCTTGCACTGAACCTGAGAGGTCTACCTTGGTTTCATTGGTACAATGACAATAAAGAGATTCTGAAAAAGAAAAGCAACGTCAGTTATCTGGAATTATTTCAGCTACAAGAAGGATGATATTGAAACACGTGTTGTGTGTCGACACAACAAGAGGAAACAACTAATTAGTTTGCCCATTTATGTCGGCACCACACAGCTGTTTTATCCTCCTGAGTATTTTTTCATATCGCAGGGTAAAAAAAAATCATTATGTCAGTTTTTTCCAATATCGTGCAGCCCTAATTCACACCTACTTCATTTTGGTCTGTTTGAAATGGACCACAGAAAGTCCAGACTTTTTTTTTTAGGCGCGACTACAAACACATGAACTCTGATTCTAATGAAAAACGTAGACTGAGACCATCTAGAAGAGAACAGACTCTGGGCTGCTTCACTTCTGCTGTGGATATAACCAGCCTTGATTCAAAACAAACCAATGAACCATGCGCCTTTTTGTACTTGATGAGCCACCGTAGCTGCTGGAAGGAGCCGAGCCTCATGGGTAGTCAGAGCGAACAGCACCAGCCACGAGCCGTGGACAGACCAGTAAAAAGTGTAATGAGAATGTGATCCGACTATAACGAAAAAAATAAAGTATGCATTCGATCAGAATCAAATATGCAGACCCAAGGACTTTCCAGGTGTGAATACAGCCTGAAACACTTTGGGATTAAGTTTAAAATGTGTTAAAGAGAGTTCATTGGATTGAACTAAAACACACTTTAGTCCAGAACATGGGAATTATCCCTGAAACCATATAATTTGCAAAGTCTGTAACGCTCTCCCTTAAAAAGGTAGAAATATGTAGAAACATCATGCATATTTTACAGTGTTTGATAAAATCAGTTATAAATGGTTTGCTTTGAGTTTGGATGAATCAGAAAGAGAGAGAGAAAGAGAGAGAGAGAGAGCGAGTGAGAGAGAGAGAGAGAGAGAGAGAGAGAAAGACAGAGAGAGAGAGAGAAAGACAGAGAGAGAGAGAGAGAGAGAGAGAGAGAAAGAGAAAGAGAGAGAGAGAGAGAGAGAGAGAGAGAGAGAGAGAGAGAGAGAGAGAGAGAGAGAGAGAGAGAGAGAGAGAGAGACGCTTTCATCATCTGAGCCGTTTTACATTCAGGCGATCCACAGAATATCAAAGAGCTGCATTTGTATTCACACTTCGAGAGAATACATAACGGACTGACTGTGCTTGTTAGTGATATGCAAGCACAAGCAGTGGTCAACTCCAGGTCAAAGATATTTGCATACTGCTCTTCACAGCATTTGTGACAAATTACAAAATGTCACTACACTGATTTTTAGAGCTCTGAAAGAAAGCACGGTATTAAATCTATTATCTCTACATCATCACTGACTAGTCTCACCATGACCGTTGTGTTTCAGATGTTGCTGTTCGAACTTAAAGGGGCTGATGTAGTGTCTCTACTTTAACCCTTAAAGACCCAAACATCCACTGGAGACCAAAAGCATCTACTGATCTAAACTCCTGATCCACTAAACCTATTGTTAGCGTGTTCTTTTGGTTGAAGCTCCAAGAATAACTCAGGATTCCTCTTGGTCTCATTTTTATAAATTTAATTTGGATTTGATCTGACCACAAACAAAGCTTAACTCCACACCAAGGAGGAAAAGGGATTTACTGTCATTGTAAACTGATCCTATGGACTAGGTGGGTTGGGTCACCAACGTTCAGACTGCAGGCAAGTAGGGCCCAAATCAGATTTTTGCAGATCCTGTATCTGACCTGTTAAAGACAATCTGAACGGCACAAAGTGGATTTTTTCAAATCCAACCCAGGCCATTTTCATATGTGGTCCTAAATCCAGTACGTATCCAATATTTTGCAATGCAACTTCAGTCTTTTTTGCGACTTTTCCAGTTACTCCTATGATCACGCGCATCACTACAGTACGTACCTCAGAGTGAGTACACACACAGTCAAAGGGAAACTTATAGACACTTTATCAGTTCCTCGACGCCTCCCGCTCTTGTGCAGCTTTTCCTACCTCCAGAAACTTTTATTTGAGGGGGCAGGACATTTGTTAACCCCCCCAAACCAGGCCCAGATCCAATCTCGTGACCAAACCCGATCCAATCTTCCAAAAATATTACAAATTGGCAGCTGATACCGTTCTTTACATCGGATCGGGACATCCCTAGTGGATACATAGGATCGATTGTTTTGGGGTAAATGACTCCTGGTGAGTGTTTGGAGAATCAATGCTGGATATAATGTCTTTAACATATAGACTGGATTTCACCATAGCTGAACATGATGTTTAACATGAACTAAAGATAAAATAATAATAATAATAATAATAATAATAATAATAATAATAATAATAATAATAATAATAATAATAATAATAATAATAAGGTTTGTCAATTTCCTTTCCTTGAATACCAATACAGGACCAATGCAGATAAACAACGATGACGACTTATTCATGAGTTTTTGTTTTGCAAACTCTAACTCTGGGTTGAACAAACCTGCTTTGATAAAGAAACACAACGATGGATATGGTTGCTCTCATTTTTCTGTATGTTTTTTTTTTCTTTTCCTTTCCAACAGCACGACACTGTGAACGATGTAGCGTCACAGTTTAAGCATCTCTATAGTGATTTATTACCACAGCAGTCAATGCGTTATATTTATATTTATTTATTTTTGCATCATTTAAGTTTGATAAGTGAACTGTCTTCAAAAATTTGACATATACTTTGCGAAATTGTTCTGGCTCTAACAAACAGCAGATGTAAATCAGCAACAACAATCACATTATATTGGATGAATGTGGTTTGTGAACGCATACTAATGTTCTTATCAGTAAAAATGGTTCTAAATCTTGTTTTTTTTTCTATGTGATGTCATCTGAAACGCCAGTATTCTGTCATCTTGAAACAGATAATAAAAGAATATAGTTTATGTGAATGAATTGGAGAAGAACAAATTAAAAAAACAAAACAAAAAAAAAGGACAATCTACCTCCGAACATTGAGCTGAGCTGGTCTGTCAGAAAGAGGGAAAGGGATGCTTGAGACGAAACAACAGGCGATAAAGTAAAAAAGAACCGAGGCAATTGAAAAAATAAATTAGGACACAGAGTCAGTAAATCGCAGATATTGGCTGGAGTGGGTCGTAGTATCTAAATACACCAGAGGGTGTACGGAAAGAGATAGGCAAAGAAAACAAGCAGAGCAGAGGTGGTGAAAATAACACAATACACTGAAATATATGTTTTTTTTTTTGTTATTTCAGCCAGATATGGTGATTTCATGTTATGTCTTTCTAAATTAATCCACAGGTTTTTGTCAAATGGTGTCACACTAGAAAAAAATCTAAATCTTACCAAGTGTATTTTTCTCATTTCAGTCCAAATATCTCATCACACTTAAAATCAGACAGAATCAACTAAAGAGGGACTTTTGAGTGAGATATAAGAACTGGTTTATAGACAATAGATCTGGACAATGGGATTTCAAGAAATATGATAATTTTCACTTCTTTCATTAACAGATTTTTTTGCTTGAATTAAGCAAAAATAAATAAAATCTTGAATTAAGAAAAAAAAATATTATGAATTAAGCAAAAAATAAATCTTGAAATAAGCAAAAAAATTATTGAATTACGCAAAAAAGCTCTTGAATTAAGCACAAAAAAAAAAGATTTCTTGAAATAGTATTTTCCAGATCTATTGACTAAAAATCCATTCTTTATATCTCACTGAAAAGTTCCTCTTTAGGTGATTCTGTCTTATTTTAATTGTGATGAGATATTTGGACTAGAAATGAAAAAAAACAAAAAACACTTGGTTAGATTTAATTTTTTTTTCTACTGCAGCGCCTCAAGGTTGGACAAGGAAGCAGCAGAAAAAGAAAAAAAAAAAAAAACACTTGACAATATCACAGTGCAGTGGAGGAATTTGTTACTCTGAACACACTAGAGGAAGTGGCTTTGTTCTCTCATCCAAGCCTCCAAAGCAACAGTGCCAGCATGTGGCTGCAACATCCTCATGACAAATCGCCTTGTCCTGAATGCAGCGGCTCAGCCAAAAAGCTATCCTTAAATGACCGCCAGCCTGCAGGTGAGTTAGGAAAGGCCTCTATAGTTGTTTAGTTATTTATTTATGTTTGAGTGGCGTCTGTCTTCTACATACTCAAGGGGAGATTGTAAAAAAAAAAAAAAAAAAAAAAAAGAAGAAAAATAAAAATTGGGGGCTTTACCTCAAAGAAAGAAAGAATTATAAAAACACTCGAGGAGCGCAGACTTCCACCAAAGCAGATCAGGTGAAATATGATTTTTTGTGTGATCATTCATGTTACACTTCTATCAGTCTTGAGTATCGCTGCAGGTGGTCCATTCACTGACTGACACCTGAGGACCCCTGGGGACGATGGCTGCCAACATGCCAGTGTCAGTGTAACTGACGTCAGTGAAACCGAAAATGAACCTGCTTCAAATATAACAGTAATAGTTGAGTCATCCATCCAACAAGCCCCGCCCCTCACACATAGCGTGGCTTATTTTGGCATCGATCCAGCAGATGACATCATGTCTATGTGTGTGCTGATGTCATATCAATTATCTCTATATTTGTGCCAAATTTGAAGTAAACTGAAACAAAATTGATGTTTGATAGACATTTGAAATTTCACCCATTGAAGGTAAATGAGGGAAGAACAAATATTTAAAAAATACCTAAAACATTATAACTGTGACCTACTTTTCTCATCTATTCTGGCTCATTGGTAATCTATAAATCCAGTTTGGTATGAATTCAAGCAGTAGTTTTGCAGCTACAGACATTTCATATTTTGCCCATAATAAGTAAATGAGAAAAAAAAAAGATTTAAAAATTCATGAAAAATTTGAACTTTGACCTATTTTTCCCAAAATGTAATCAGATCTATTCTGGGTCACTGGCAATCTATACACCCAATTTAACATGTCCAAAACTACTCAGGGTGCCACAGTGCTGTAAATACTCCCATGTGTGAAAATAGAAAAAACTGTTCCGAAACTGAGAACAGATTTGTGATTCGAACATTCACAGCCAGGACTTCCTCTTCTGTCTTCTGTGTCAACTTCTTATTATGTACAAGATGTAAAATATGTGTGTGATGGAGTAAACACGACTCAACAAGCCTTCAGCTAATACTGGAGTCATGGAAATGGTGAATTGGAGCTTTGTTTTAATGGTTCACTCAGGACCTAACTTAAGCTATTTGTTATTTGTAATCTGTCCCACAGCCGGCAGCGTCCGGTTAGTTCAGTGTAAAAAGCTTGTTTATGTTGTGACACAAAAGGAAAAGAGCAACAATGTGGACAACATGGGGCCGTCAGAAATATTAAATGTTGTTAATTCATGGCAATATTAGCGTATAGGATAATATACTGTAAACTACGCTACATTGTAAGAAATATAGAATAGAAATAAGATATGTTTGTCCCCATACCTTTTTTCTCCTATATACAGTCTATTAGGGCAGTCCAAATTAATGCAGATCAATCCATCCTCTCGATTAATCTGATTAAAACGTTAACGTAATTGTCCCCTCTACGGCAGAATGACTGTGAACGTCTCCTCCAACACATTTGGCTCAGTTTGTCCAGTAGAGTTAGCATCAACGCACATGAACTAATGGTCAGCTGATCCGGTGGAGACCGGCAGCAGAACCAAAGCATAAAGATGGAAGAGCAGAAACAGCAGGATGGAAATATGAGGACAAACAAACCAAGACGGAACTGTTGGGTACTGTTGAAACTGTTGAAGGTGTTTGATAAACCCGTTAAGTGCAGATATGTTCACTTCTTTCTTGAGTCCGTTTGCTGATGCAAAATGGAACATGATCAATATCGATTAAAAATGAATTATGTTTAATTGTGATTAATCGAAATGAATCCCCAGCAACCATGTGATTAAAAATTGTAATTGTTTGACAGCATTTATTTTTTTTTGGGGGGGGGTTGCCTTTCCTTAATCCACTCGTTGTCTGCACAGTGAAGGTGGTGTTTGTGGGCATGTCATTGTGAGTAACTCCTCCATTCACATTTTCACACATATTTTCACATTTGGTTTTAGTAATTTTAGTTGTTGACTCCAGCCCAAGAGGTGAAACGGATGCTGTGTGAAATTTTAGTGCAAGGAGATTAAAAACTCATTTTTACCAGCGAGTAGACGTGGAAACAGGAACTTGCTGGAAATACCAGACTAAGGCTACGCTGATCGATGAAAATAAAACCCAGCAAAACCTAAATCCACAGAGCAATTTAAAACAAAAGTGTTGATATAACACTAGAGTAAACAAGGGAGAAGTAGCTTTTACTCCCTGACTGTGTGACCAACCCCAGTGGTGCAGAATCTATCAGACTCAAACAGTCAAAGCCGGAGCCAATATCTGTAGCCAAGTTAGGAAATCACTACATTCAGTAAGAAAATGCTGGGTGTCCACTAGGAAAAGCACTTGTACGTCACCTCTGTGGAGATGTGGAGGACGCCAGAGCAGCAGCTGTGGACAGTGAACATCAGAGCTTCATGCAAATTCAACACTTTCTGCACATTTCACATAAAAAACAGAAACCTTTAGTTTTATTGCATTCATTTAATTAGCAAGAATGAATGAATAACAGGCTGTGTCACCTGTTTTTTTTTTTAAGTAATATGGAGTTGAACATCTGACATAAAAATGCCCTCAATGTACTTTTTTTCTTTTTTGAAAACAGCTCAAACTCTTGAACAAACTGCACTTGACTCTAACCAACCATTTGAAATCAGACTAGTGTTATCACTAGTGTTAGTGACATGCTTGAGTTTGCCTGTTTGAAGATCTGGAGTTGGTTCCTCAAGCCCCTTCAACGGCAGCTCAATTCTCCTAATGTGTGTTAAAAATTAAGGTTTGGAACAATGGATGTATCACGCTTAAATGCAGAGGTTGAAAATGCCTATGTACTCAGTAAAGCTAGATACAAGAAAAAAACCACACTGTCATCAATGATGGAGAAGAAACTCACTGGGATGTTTATGACCGTATGAAAAACAAAATGTGCACAATATCCAGTATGCTCTAGAAACTTTACTGTGTGAAAAGGTCAGGCTGCAATCTCAGACTACAACACATCAGATATTATAGTCTGTGTTACTGAGTCCGTATTTCCATAAGCAACACATTTACAGAGACTCATCTGCCATAATATGTCATAAAATACTTAAAAAACTACACCCTGTCACAAATGAGGAAGAATGACTGAAAACTACCCACCATCAGAGAACATTTCCAAGTAGGATGTGAAGTTTAGACGACTACACTTAACTTTAAAAAGATCTTAGAAATACTTTATGTCCACCAACAACAGTGGTATTTCAAAAAGAATACCTTAGAGTAGGCAGTAATGAATACTGAGGTAATGCACAAGTGCTCTGGAAATGTGATTGGAAAATCTGTTTGTCTTTGTGCACGAGCCCAAAAACACTTTAGATGAGTAACACAAAAAACAGGACCAATGGGTCTGTATCTGTTCCATCAAGAATGAATGACAAATGGAATTTACCAGGTTTTGTCTCGAAGCGCGTTTTCACACAGCGTACTCGAGTCCGTACCGTACTTGGATACATTCACAAGCACCGACCGCAGCCTGTACCCGAGTACGAGTGGGTGTTACGGGGCTGAAACGGTAGGTGGCGGTGTGGAGGGAATTCTGTCGCTATCCAACAAAAGTAAGAAGACGACAAACCCTTACGTCATCAACTGAGGGAGTGTTCTGTTCATTTGTCTACAATAACAGCAATACTTGTCTACCTGTTATCCTGTTTGAGGCAAAGAGAAGAAGAGAGACCTGCGTTGTTTCTGATATATCACCGAGCAGTTCGGTCAAAAAGACGAGCCTGTAACTCACGGATCTGAGGCTTTTTCAGGAGACAACAGGAGCACCATCTATGGTCTTGTGGTGATTAGGTCATTTCTGGTCTTGGGCACGGATCGCTTTCACACTGAGCGTACCGTACTGGAGTCCACGCAGTCCGTACCCAGGACCGCCTTCTCAGCTGGACTAGGGTACGGAACGTTTGCATTCACACTGATAAAATGAAGTGGGCTCTGGGGTCAAACGTACTCGGATACAGACTCAAGTACGCTGTGTGAAAACGTCCTGTGCTCTGGACGCAGGAGCTCAAGCTTCCAATAGAAGTGGGCGGTGCTTTCACTGGAGGAGAACTCAACTAATTAATTAAAATATGGACCATTAGAAGCAAATGCAAGTTTTTAATATTTAAAAAATTCACAAAAAATGTTAAAAATCTAAACTTCTCAAAAGCGTAAAGAAAAGGTGTAGACATTGTCCAAAGTAAAATATATACATAATATGAAATTAATTCAACCAGTAGTTTTGTCAAAGAAGTTTTTTTTTTTAAAGAAATTGCTGAGAAAGACGATGACAACAGACACAACGCCTTCACATCAGCCGGTGAGCCGAAAAAAAGAAAAGAAGCAGAAATCTATTTGTTTATTTCAATAAATTAAAATGTTAACTCTCATTGTCAGACACCAGGAGTTTAGTCACCGCTGTTTTCTCTGTCTTTATTTGTTCATTTTTGTGCATGGCAATCACACCCTGGTTATTATTGGAAATTCAACTTTGAATCAGCTCCATTTTTATTATTTGAATACAGTCTGTTTCACAACCCTTGGAGCGTGTCATTTTGTGTTCATGCCTCTGTTGCTCGCACTATGACTTGTCTTCCTTCTTTATAGTTTTCAGGCGTTTAACCCATAAAGACCCAGAGTTACTTTTGTGGCACTTCCCAAATAAATTTTTCTCTTTGTTTAACCTTTCTTAAGTGATTTAACACAATTTATTATAACATTATTCTCTATATTTTGCTTCTTTTTCCAGTGAAAATCAGATATTTTCCAATATTTCATTTACTGATGATGCAGATGTTGATCAAAGCTCAGTTTAAGGTTGAGGGTTATTGTAGTAAAAACAGAGAAAATGACTTTTTCAGCAAAGGTATCAATAAAAGAATGTAAAAACAAGTGTCTTCATCCACTGCCATTAATCCAACTCCATGGGTTTTAATGGTGAATCAATGTTACAGAAGATGATGGTGTTTCCACGGTAACTACGGAGCCTCTGAACGTCCAAATAAGTCATATCTGATGACCATGAAAAGATAAGGAACTGTATTTTACACCACTTATTTCAATGTTTTACTAGGTTTCGTGGTTTAGAAGTTATTAAACACTTTCGATCAGTAGATGATTTCGGTCAACGGCGGATGTTTGGGTCTTTCAGGGTTAATGACCTGTACCAAAGAGTGTCAATCATACTGTATTGTTCTCCAATTTGAAATAGTAGCTTGTGGCATTCATGATGCATCACTGCACTCAAACCCACCCTGTGTGATCATTAATGAAAAGTGACAGGAAGGGCTAGAGTTGAAACAAAGGTCAATGTGTTGTGTGCATGTTTATGTGTGTCCATGTTGGTCTGTGCTTATGAGTGGAGGTTCCACTTAACCATTACAATCTGTGTATCATTTGTTCTTTTCATATTCAATTGAGAATCCACAATCGGAAAACAAAAGAAATGACTCATTATTTTATTATTCACGTACTACAAAAAAAAAAAGTCCATTTTCATTCTTTTGATTGTTCGCACAAATTAAAAATTGTAAATAAGCAAATGGACCAAATGTGGATTTTTGTATTTGGTCTGACCCGGACGTTACTGACTTCTTAGTGTGTTCCTGAAGTGTTTTCTGCTTTAATCGGCAACCATGGACGCACTGTTTTAAACAAAACAACAAAACCTGGAAGATCCAGACCATTTTTTCAGTTGTCGTGTCATCCTTCTTCCGAATATCGTGTTTGCTTCCTCTAAATAATACGAAATTCTCCATAATTGCAGAATACATTAGGCAGAATACTAGCAAACCCACGACTGTCCAGATCAACACACACAGAAGTCTGGAACTTCCTGGTCAGACCAAATCACAAACAAAAATGTCACCATGAAACCACACATTTGGTCCATTTGCTTATTTACAATTTTTAATTTGTACGAACAATTGAAAGAATGAAAACAACTCATTTTTTGGATTTTTGATTTGTACATGAATAATGAAGTAACGAGTAATTTTTTTTTGTTTTCTGATTGTGGATTCTCAATTGAATATGAAAAAAAAAACAATGATACACAGCTTCATTACCCATCCTGCTCTTTACCCTTAAGCTTCATGAAACCTGACAATTAAAAGCAAAAAAAAAAAAATCTCTTAGAAATACTTGAGTTAGAAAGCAAGCTCTGAGTCAAGGGAAATAATTAGACTCAACCCTAAGGTGCAAAAAAAAAAAGAAAAAGTATAGTCTTTGTTTTTCATACATCTGTACTTTTGTTGGTCGGAAATGTTTTACCTCAATATGTTCACTGTGTTTTATAGTAACATACAAGCAGAAAAAATATTCACACTGTTTTGCATTTGTGTAATTAATCCCACACATTATAGTCATGGTTTGCATATTAAAATGTGTCTGAAATTAGATATACAGCCTGCAAAAAAAAAAAAAGTCCACACTAAAGTAATTACTTGGACCATCTTTAGCTTTAATTAAAGCAGGCTCACTGTGGTATTGTCTCAATAAGCTTATGTACTTATTTCAGTTCACGACTGCACTGAGTTCTTGCCAAGGTCTCGGATTGATGCTGGGATGAGTCAGACCCCTGCAAAACAGTTTCTTCAGCACATCCCAAAGATTCTCATCAGGGTTCAGATCTGGACACGGTTTAGTCCTGACCGACTGAACCAACCCCACATCATAACACTGCCCCCACAGGCTTGTACTGTAGGCACTAGGCATGATGGGTAATCGCTTCATCCACCTCTCATCTAACCCTGATGCATCCATCACTCTGGAACAGGCTCAATCTGGACTCATTAGACCAAAATAGAAAAAGACACACAAGGCCCCATCCCAGTTCACCCTTGGCCCCTCCCCCTTACTCCGTTTTGCATGTACACGTGAACGGGTAGTGTTCTGATTCTCGATTAGACGGAGGGGAAGGGCTAAGGTGGAGGGCTGTGTAGCACTCAAGATGGAGATACTTTTCAGGACCACTCTACAAACAGAAGGGTAGGAGAAATTTATCATAATTCTGTTCGAATCATCGGCAAGATGAAGCTAAAAACAGCAAAAAAGGGCAGCAGTGATGAAAGAAACACAAATGTATGGATTTTCTTTGTAAACACCTTAATAATTTGATCGTCTGTTTAATGCCGTTTAAATGTGTTATAGATCGTATTTCTGCGGTTTATAGTTGATAGCTGCAAAACGATGACCAAAGCCCATGGAACAGAGACGGCTACAGCTGCTGACGACACGGGAAATACTGTCGGAAACAAAATTTCCGGATCTGTTAACAGCGTCATCGATGACTCCTGATGACGTAACAGGTCCGGAAGGGTCGAACCATTTCATTAGAGAATGTTTCAACCCCGAACCCTTACAGCTCTGTTTCAAGGGGTAGTGTCAACTAAAAAGGGCCAAGGGGGAGGGGCTAAGGAGTGAACTGGGATTGGGCCAGTGTTTTAAAGTTGAGTCAATTATCTTTGTGAAATAAACAAAGATGCACCTGTTAGCTCACATGTCCACCATGATCTAACATAAGACTATTATATCCTGTGCTTATTTCATAGATCGGCCAATATATCGGTTATTAGCTTCTTTTCGTTTAGCCCCCAGTATCGGCATCGGCCCCAAAAATCCCCATATTGGTCGGGCTCTACTTCTAACATGGCAGTTGAAGAAGTTAGAAGGGTTCCAGAACGTAAATCCAGTTGTGATCCATTTGCTTAGGTAAACTAAGGCGGGACTTGGGGTCTCGGCCCGGCTGTGCACTGTATATCCAGACATCTCTGACAGTAGGTGCAATACCTTTGTACATCACTTGTGTGTTAGTCCAATCATCCCAAGTTTCTGGAAAACATCAGACAACTGACGGTCAAGATCAAGACCTTTTCTCCTCTCCTGCTGAGATAAAGCTGGAAGGGAGCTGCTCAATGTGACTTTCATCATCTTCCCTCTCTGTCCATCATGCCATTAGTCTCCTTATCCTCCCTCCGGCTGCCCAGTGGAGTCTCGGCCGCCTGTGCCTCACCTTTGATGACTGAGGGTTTAGTTTGAACAGCATTTCCCAAAAGCAGATGTAGTCTGGAGTTAAAACGCCGATAAAGAAAGAAACTCCACATCGTATGAGGAAGTTGAAACAGTATTCTGGCGTCCCCAGTTGAATACATTTGTTTAATTTACGATTCCTGCCTTTCTTTCGAGTCTCCCTCTGGTTAATTCATCTTTAATCTCTTCTCACTGCATTCCAATTTGTTTCCCTCCTTTATGCTTCGTGGTACATCGCCCTCTCCTTCCCATCCTTCCTAAAAAAAATAGGGGTCATGCAAATCAACGACTGTATGTTCAACTCCACACATCAGCCTTTAATTTTAGTCCATCTATAGCAGTGCCTTTGCCTTTCTTTCCCTTTTTCACCTAGAATAGGTCTCTTTTTGCTCTATTGTCAACATGTCCTTGCATTGAATCCTCTATTTTTTTTACTTTTTGCATTCAGCTTTAAATCTCCATATCCAATTTTATTTTCTATTCATGTTTTATAATGCACGTTTTCTACAATTTAACTATTAATGGGGTTGGAAAATGCAATGTAAGAACTGGCTTCAATTGGAAAAAATCTGCAAACACTGTTACTGTATGACACTAGTTTAATAAAACTACATTTAATATATGGGTCTTTCCATGAAACCGGGTTCATTTTGGTATCTGGCACTTTACCAGCTTTTTTAAACCCAATAATAAAATGTAAATTTAAACCTATTTCCCCTCAGGATGGATCTAATGATGACCTCAGATAAATGCAAAAACATTATACTCTTGCTCTGAGCCATCCTATAATTAATTAATTTATATTCAATTACTGGGTCCAAAAATAGGGCCCAAATATGGACAGTTAAATGTCCCTAGGTGTCAGTGCATTGGATGCTTAAACATGTCTGTAAATGCTCTTCTATAGACTCTAAATACAGACACTGTGTTAAATGTGTGGA
>JAPTYQ010000023.1:1061513-1080815 GCA_029814465.1 Ostorhinchus cyanosoma
TGTCTGTTATGGACTGATTGTCTCTGTCAACTCAACATATATGTTTTATTAGTAAGTTTTCATTGGTATTTTTATCCATTACTAGAAATTTCAGGTGACCCCATGTGGGGTCCCAACTCCAAGGTTGACAAACACTGCTTTAATGGTACATATTTCTTTTTTTACATAAAAGAAAATGTGCCTGTAATCTTCAAGAACCTGTTTAGCATTTCAGATGTTTGGTGTTGATGTTGTGTCACATGTAAATATGCTTAATTTATGTCTGTACTCGATGAATTTACTTCCTCACAGTAACATTATCATCAGTAACATTTGTAAATCTACTGTGGACAAAGGTCAAATTGCATCATAATTCATGATTAATGTGTTCATATTGAAACCATTTAACTCTAATTTTCAGATAATGAAATGACTCCATTCTGAATACTGCCTTTCATGGTTTGCGGTACTTCCAGCTGTTACGTGGCAGCAGGTGAACGTCTCAGCACAGTTATAGTGTCATTTTTCAATTGATTAAATAAATCAACTGCACTGAAATTTAGATTAGCCATGCTTTGAGCTCAGTTAAACAAAATGTCTCTAATCTCCAGGAGAGTAAATAAACATTTCTGTCTAAATTGTTGCTGTCTTGCACACTTTCCGCGTCTTCCCTCCACTGTATTGTTTTACGTTTTCATATCCCAGATGCAGACGTCTCTGAATGGATCCTCATTAACGCTGTACAGCTGTTTGATGTGCTGATAAAACTTAAATACCAAATACATCATAAAATCTGCTACTACTTTAACACTACGGATGCAACGATCTCCGTTATCTGATTTGTTCTCTTTGGACGATATACACATGGTGATTAAGGCTGGGAATTGATAGGAATTCATCAATATCAGTGTCGTTGTCGATTAGCTCACCGATCCAATTCCTTATCAGTTCTCCTATTGATTCCTGTACTGTAAGGAAGAAAGCAAGCAAAATGTATTCATGTAACACCTTTCACAGACAAGAGCAGTCACAAAGTGCTTCATAAAGAACAATTAATTAAGATAAACACAACGGTCATATAACAAACCTTAATCTACTGTTGTTCGAATGCTTGAAGGAACAGGTGGGCTTTATGTTTACTCTTAAAATCATCGACAGAATCCAGTGAACGTAGAGAGAAGAAGATCATTCCACAGCCTCCGTGCAACAGTCTGGAAAGATCGTCTCCTCATGTCCTGAAACGAGTACTTTTATCATATGATTATTTATTATATAATTTATCACCATTTATTAGAATATTATTCTCTGTATTTAGCATTTTTTCAGTCAAAATCAAGTATTTTCTTATATTTTATTTGCTGATCACACAGATGTTCATAAAAGCTCAGGTTAAATCCCAAATAGAGAAAATGGAAGAAAAACAGACTTTTTAAGCAAAACTATCAAAAACTGAACCTAAACCCAGTGTGTCCATCCACTGTCATTGATCCAACTCCATGGGTTTTACTGGTGAATCAATGTTGTAGAAGATGACAGTGTTTCCATGGTAACTACGGAGCATCTGAACGTCCAAATGGGTCATATCTGATGACCATGAAAAGACAAAGAACTGTATTTTACACCAATTATTTATATAGATTGATAGGATTAATGGATCAGCAGTTATTTGTTTGAGTTGTTATGGGTTAAACAAAGGGTGAAGTTAAAGTGACCTTCAGGGTTAGTTTAGCGTTGGTGTATGGAGACTCTACCTACATTTAACAGTAACAGAGTCATGAAATAACACCATCTTGTATTGGTGCAGGTTGATATACAGTCATGGAAAAAACTATTAGGCCATCAAAAGTCATCAAAAACAATGGTTCTTCAGTCCAGTCCTAACTCCTGTAGGGATCATGTGACTAAAATAGACAGAAAAGAAAACATGGAATGTATAAAATCACAGTTTTTTTTTCAGTACAATGACAGAACTGAAGGGATTTGGGTTTTTATCAAGAAAACATGTTCAATGGATAGATATCAGCTCTGAAATTGAAAATGAGCTGTTTGTGTTGGTCTCATTATATTTGTCCAAACAAATGGACCTTTAGTTGGACCAGGCTTTAAAATGAACCAGAAATTAAAGAAAACAAGGGGTGTTCTAATCATTTTTTCCGTGACTGTAGGCTGTGGAACAGAAGTGTGAGGTGAGTGAACACAGCTGCAGAAGCGTCGCTTGTTTTTGTTGTTTTTCCTCCATTTCTGTTGACTATATTTAGGACAGCGCTGCCCCTGAATCATCTCACCTCTGTGTGACGCTGCCTCGGTGTGTGTCCAGACCTTGACACACGCAATAACAGGTCACTGGTCACTGTGGTGATGGAACACACATCACAAATGTCCACATATGAGGACTGTTTTTGTTGGAATGTCACCACAGACACCCAGATCATAGAACTATAAATACAAGAGCTCTCAGATCATGTTTGTGAGTGGGTCATAGGCTCAGTCATTATATCATTAAACCATCTGATGATAGACAATGACTTTATAGAAGCCTATTTTCTATTTTTCAAAATTGTTACTCATAGAAACACAGAATTGTATTGCGATGTGGTTTTTCGACACTACCAACCGGAGTTCTTCCAATAGCCGAGCGCCGGTGAGGTACTTAGGATAACTACCATTGTGTGTTAGTGTTCACAATGGCAATATCTGGCACATGATTTTCTCTCTCTCTCTTTGCTTTCCCCTGGAGAAAACAGAAATGTGCTGGTTGCTGTCTCCCCTGACTATCCCACCTCATCAAATGTTCATTTCTCTGGTCAATAATTGACTCTGGCCCCTTTATTAGCCTTCTGTTAGCAGAAAGATTAGAGAGGGGATCTGCTGTTGAGCATCTCCTCTTTCATTAGGAGAGATGAGGAACAGCAGTGGATTGATTACAAATCCAGGAGTTTGTGTGCTGGAGGGGTCATTGTCAGGCTTGATTATACCTCTGCGTACGTACATCTGTTTGGTTTGGTTATGGAACACAGCTCTGGAAAAGCGTAAGAGACCACTGCAAAATGATCACTTTCTCTGATTTGACCGTTTACAGGTATATGTTTGAGTCAAATGAACAATTTTGTTTCATTCTCTAATCGACCCACAACATTTCCCCCAAATTCCAAATCAAAATATTGTTACCAGAGCAAACCTGAGGTCCAGCAACTGGATCTAAGTATTGTGGACTGTTCATTCCAGCATCAATATTGGCATCACTACAGATGATGTGTCCTGACGTTTGCATCCTTCGAATGTCTGAGATGAAGCTCCCGTCCTCCTCTCGACATCAAGGTGAATCTCATGTGCAGACTATCTACTGACACAATGGATGGTTTAACAACATGCCTGGTGTTTCATGATTCCGTAGTAGTATATGTTGGTTTTTATATTTGTAGTAGTAGTATATCCACTATTAGTACTTGTATCTGTAGTAATTGTCTTAACTGTCTTAGACATTTGTTGTGGTTGTTTTTTGGTTGTGCCAGCACCAGCTGATCTACTTCTTGATAGTTCTGGTTCAGTTATTACCAAGTTAATGTTCACTTGTTCCAATAGGCAGATTTTTTTGCTTGAACTAAGCAAAAAAAATAAAATCTTGAATTAAGCAAACTAAAAATCTACCAATGGAACAGGTGAAAATGACCTTGTTAAGTTTTCTTCAGTCAGATTTTCCAGATCTATTGTCTATAAACCAGTTCTTATATCTCAATGAAAGGTTCCTCTGTAGGTGATTCTGTCTGATTTTAAGTGTAAGGAGATATTTGGACTAGAAATAAGAAAAATACACTTGGTAAGATTTAGATTTTTTCCAGTGCAGGAGTATCGTCCTGATAGAAGAACCCGTCAAACTCAGAGTTTAGGAACATTGACAAATCAGAAGTCCAGTAGTTTTTGTAGAGGCTTGGAAATATTTGTGTAAAAACAGGCACCCCTACAATTTCTAATTTTATTGTTTAATGGATTTTTCTGTAAAACATCTATTCCATCATCATTCATTTGAGTTGGATGCAATTCCTCATGTTGACCAATAGATGGCGCATGTCGCCCAGTGGTAGAAAGTAAACTTACGCACCGGAAGTAGAACCTTAAAAAGTCCTCCAGGTGAAATGACAACAGAAAACCTGTGCTCTGTCTGCTGTTCTATCACAGGTTGGTAAACACGACTGTTTCAAGTCTACAATATAAACTGTATGAGTCCGAGATTTTATTGTGTGGAATGTGGGACCAGAAACGGGTTTGGTGAAGGTATTCGTGTTAAATAGATGACGTGTTGTTTAAGCTAACCTGCTAATGCTAGCGGCATATAGGAAGTGAACCATTTGAATACTTCATGTAAAGACATTTATGAAACGGTGTTCATACAATATATTTCCTGGTTTTTTATGTGTCACCAAAAGTGAACATTTTGAGTACCGGAAATAATATAGTAAAGCTGTATTACATACAGAGTCTTCATGTTGATGCGATTCTGAGAACAGTGCCACCTACTGGACATTTAAAAAAGTACCTAAAATAACTAGTTTGGATGTTAATTCATGGTTTGTTGTTTAAAATGTTAATATTTGAATGGGTTAAAACCTATATACATTTAAAAGAGGTGTTTCAGTGGATTATTATTGGTTTTGGTTTGACATGTGATTTGAAAATAAGAGATCGTATGGACATTGGTAGTAGTGGTCAGTCAATATTGATCATTTTAATGATTTTCAAGAACAATAAAAAGTCCTCCATGTGAAATGACAGCACGAAGCGTGTGCTCTGTCTGCTGTTCTAACACAGGTGGGCTGAATTGTTACCTACACGTTGCCTCCTCCTGGACCACTACCCAGAGGAGCAACATTTTCAATAGTTATTTTTGGATTCCAGTTAGTATTCAGTACTAATCACACTGTTTTTGCCTGTCGAAAGAAGATAGGGATGACCACAGTGGTGTTTTTTTATATGTCTGCTTCTTAAATAAGACTTAGATCAGGTGTTTATTCTGTAGAATAAGTTGTGTTTGTGTTGGAATTCAACAGACACAGAAATGGAATGGCTCTCAAACATGCACACATGATGATTTCACAGGAAAATGCTGTGGTCTCTTAATTTTTTCCAGAGCTGTATATTTAGTTGTAAACAGATGCACTCCATGTTTGACTTTTTCTTGAGAATGAGAATAAGAGATAAGATATTTCACCTCATTTGATGCATCTCCTGTATGTCGAGTGCTTTATTTGGTTGAATGACACATGCAGTGTAACTGTTCTACCTACTCAATCTCTTGAATTGGAACTCAGCAAACACAGGAATGGAATGGCTGTCATACAAGCACACATGCTAATTTCACAGGAAATTACAGTGGATTCTAGTTTTTTCCAAAGCTGAAGGTATCAGTCAATAAGGAACACAGGCATGGCCCTGTGTAACAGCTTCTTTAAAAGCTGTAGCATAAGATTAAGGCACTTATGGTCATATTTCACTCTTAAAGACCAAGCAATCTTCTCTCCCTGTTGCCTACTTCTATCGTCTAACAACCCGTCAGGCCAATGCGATAGTTACCTTCACTCACCAGCTGCAGTGAACTGCAAATTGACTGTTTCACAGCTAGCGTATCTGCGATAACCAGAGAAACAGCAGAGTGAATTACTGCTGAGTGAACTGTCCGTCGTAACCGAGATGCATTTAACGATGCAGCTATCACTCTAATTTAGAAAAAAATGTTAAATTAAATTGCATTAGTCATCTTTGAAAGGGACATGTACTGTCACTGAGGTCCTTTGTAAACCTGAATTCTTTAATAATTTACCCGTAGTAATTGCTATGTAATATAAAGTCCCGCAATTTTGTTTTTATCGTCTAATACTGCTTTTAGCCATCCCTGCGGGGAATACTTACATAGGTTTGAATTATTCCCACCAGTGCACCTAATATATAATGTATATGCAGTCTTTATTTTTTTATGTGAAGTGTATGCAGTTCCACCTCTGGCTCTGTCATCCTTGTTCTCTGTGTGTCAATATGTGTGAGCTGGCAAAACACAATGACACCGTGGCAATTTCTGTAAACCCATCCCATCCTCTGTACGACATACGCCAATAATTTCCCTAAGCTATCACTGCCAAAGGCAAGCTCTCAACTTCATAGCACAATGTGAAGCCTTTAGCTCTACAACTGCAACCACGGGCCAATTTTTGTTAGTGTGAAAGAGGATGCGATTTTCCTTGTGAATACCCCAAACTGAATTGATCCCTTCCTTTCAAAGACTAGATTTATAGTAAATGTCAGTGGGGAATGAGTTTTACCTCGAATTTATGCCAAAGCATTTTAAATTACACGTTGAGGCGGTATTACAGTAGTTTAGCGTGTGATTTTAAGAGGTTGTATTACACGATTATATGTGTTATATATGATGTCAGTTTTAATCAACATACAGCTCATTTACAACACTACCTTACAGGCTACTGTGTAATAGAAGCTACATTTATGAAATGTACAATTGAATTGCCTCCCACTTTTACATTGTCCTTATAAACACAGTCACTTCCTAAATTATAAAAGAACAAACTGATTACAATGAAGACACAATGTAAGGTGTGAGCAAAGACAGCAGGTAGCAATTTTATTTTTTTCTAGATCAGATGATTTTTAAGGCCATTTTTATGGTCTGAAATATATTCCCCTAGGTCAGGAGTCATCAATCCTGGTCCTTGAGGGCTGATATTCTGCTTGTTTTAGATCTTTCCTTCTTCCAATACACCTGATCCAAATGATAAGTCTATCATCAAGCTTTGTAGAAGACTGATAAGGACCATCAGGTGGCCTTAATATACATATTAACACAAACATGTCAAACAGTAGTTAATTTCATTTCTAAACGGTCCCAGTTCTTCCTCCTTCCTCATTAATGTCAGTCTTGTAGTGTCACCAAAGGCCTCTGGTGAATGAGTTCCTCCCCCCTGGTGGATTATCTGTGTATTGCATGGATCTAATTGTAAACATTAAGTTTTTCAAGACAAAAAATATCATACTGATCATGTAGAAGGCTTCAAAACTCATGGATCAAATATGATCCGTTCAACATTTAAAGGTGTTCTTAGTATATAAATAGTTCTGTAAAGTGTCCTATGTAAAGACACTGGTAACTGTTAGAATGTACCATACTTATAAGCAAAAAGTGCAATAAGCTAATCCTTGAAATATATTTACATTCTAAGCGATCCCCGTTCTTTTCAAAATAAGTTATCGGTTTGAACAGTCATGTTTTAGGAATGTCATATTCACTTACAAATCAAAAATGGATTCAACTTTTCCCACAGACTGCTGGAAATGCATCTATCCTGTAGTCTGCTCTTTGTAGCTGGTTGTCTAAATGTAAAAATACCTTTTTGGAACAGCAGACTCACATCAGTGACAACAATATGGTGTCTGACTGCCAGGCTGCTGTTGTAAACTCACCAGGTATCTAGTAAAACCGTAACATGAACTTTCTTCTCAATTTTTGATCCTTGGTTGGGTCTGTCATGCAGAATACACAGAAACATCCACCATTTCGCCTCGATCTCACTGCTCTACTTTGCACAAAGTCAAATTAAAGGCGCTTCAAACAATCTGTTGGCGGCGCAAACCAACCATGTTCGTGCGAGACACATAAAGTATGCAGAGTTTATAAATGAGCATTTTGTGCTGGTTTAGCCTCCAATCACAACAGAGCACAATTATAGCAGTCCATTTAACATGATGTGATTAAATACTCATTCAGGTTGCAAACATGCATACTGCTTGAAGCTGTTACTCTAACCTGGAGATGGAAGTCTAAAATTAGCAACTCAAATGGAGATCATCAGGAGACTGCAATGTTTGGATTACTAAAATATGCATGATGGAGGTAATGTGTGTATGAAGGAAAACATTGCTTTTCTGGTGTTTATTTTGTAGTGTGGAAGTGCAGTTGTTTTTTACTTAATACCTTTATTTACCAGCTACACTCACAGAAATAAATACGACAAACACTCACATACAGTTCTGAAGTGTATTGTGGTTCACATTCAACATTCATTAGAATTATACAGCAGTATCCCACTAGATAAAGTGACTGTAACAGTGAATGAATATAGATATATTTGCACAGGTTTTTCTCTGATCCTCTTTTATTAGGTCACCAAAAAGAAACAACTGATGATATTGTATATAATCAGTAATAATGAATTATGTTTTTTATAATTTTTTTTTTATGTGAGTGTAGTCAGGTTATTGGTCAAAAGCCAGTTTCCCATAAACTTTTCAAGTATAACGGTCATTGTATCTTTTGGTAATATGATTTTCAGAAACAAAAGAAAAACTAGTGTTTAATTGATTTTTGTTTTAAGAATTAAAATTGAATTTCTGAACATACTTTTTAAAAAAATTATTTTTGCATTTAAAAAACAAATTGATTTTCATTTTCTCTTTCTAATAACAAAAAAAAGTTACTACCTGACAGAAATGTAAAAATGGACCAAAAATGCCAGTTTTTTTTTTCATTTTCTGAGAGCGGATGTTCAAATCTTAGTTCATACAAAATCTGGAGTTTGTCGACATTCGTGGAGGGAGCATATCTATGATGTCCAGATTTTGTATGAACTGGAAGATTTGTACAAACCCATCGTTCATAACAATCTTTGTGACTCAGGCATTAGCGCTCTTTCCTTGAAAATGACAACATCTGGTCTCAGAAAATGAAAAGGCAGGTGTTTTTATTCTTTTTTTCTATTTCTGTCAAGTAGTAACTTATTTTTTTGTTATTAGAAAGAGAAAATGAAAATCAATCCCTTTTTTAAATTTGGTTTATCTGTTTTGACACTGAAAACTTACTAATATTAAATTTTAATTGCTCTATTTTAAAATGAAAATCAATTAACCACTAGTTTTCCTTTTTGTTTCGGAAAAGAAAATCTAATTAAAAGATACACTGACCTATAACCCATAAAGACCCGAACATCCACCAGTGTCCAAAACCATCTACTGAAATGTTTAATAACTGTTGATCCATTAATCCTATCAATCCATGTAAGTAATTGGTGTAAAATGCAGTTCTTCATCTTTTCATGGTCATCAGATATGACCCATTTGGATTTTCAGAGGCTCTGTAGTTACCATGGAAACACCGTCATCTTCTACACTGATTCATCAGTAAAATTCATGGAGTTGGATCAATGACAGTGGATAGACACACTGGGTTTATGTTCAGTTAATGATGTATTTTACAGAAAAAGTCACCTTTTCTTCAATTTTCTCAGTTTTGGATGTAATAACCCTCAAATATAATCTAAGCTTTTTTGAGCATCTTCATGATCAGTGAATTAAGTATAGGATAATACCTGATTTTCACTGAAAAAACACAATGCAGAGAAAAAAATCATTTGTAAACTGCCACAAAAGTAGCACCGGGTCTTTCCGGGATAAGCCTATTTGTTCTGAATCTACTAATAAAAATAAAACCCGTGCCAGTGCAGTGTGCCTTCTGATGGCAGCAATTGGTTTACTATTAACCTATTTTCTTTATTTGGTACCCCAGTGTGTCCCCATAGGAACTGAAAAGGGAACAGAGCTGATATGGTTTTGTGGCGGTTCTCCTTCAGTGTGTGTCGTAGCCTAAAGGAAGAGGCCGAGTGAACGAACTCATCCACCACAGAGCTGAGACTGATGTGTACACTTTAAAGGGATGAAGCCTCAGTGGGTAGGAGCGGATCTATGAGGCAAGTCAAATCCCACTTCAGCACCTTCCACGCTGGATCTCTAAAGTGTACTGCAGTGACACTCAGGAAAAAAAAAAAAAAAAACTCTCAGGGCAATCAAGGCATTTGTCCAAACCTTCAACACAACCTATAGCAGTTTGATTTAAAACAAAAAAAAAAAAAAAAGAGGGAAAGAAACACTTAAAGGAGTGATATTTAGCTTTTTTTTGTCAAATGGAATTCATTTTTAATCATTTCCCTGTGGTTTTGACACAGAAAAAGCAGATGGAGGCTAAATGAGCAAATGAACCAACTTGTCAAATATTAAATTAGTGCTTGTTTGAGACACAGTTTATCCTCCCAGTTTAAAATCTGAGGTTGTGGCTTAAATACTAAGCTGGAAATTGTGTTTTTTAAAATTCTTCATTTTCCCACATTTCCCTGTGGTCTCCATAAACTGTAAATGCTCTGCTTGGGTCTGAATTCTTCCTTCATTCAACTCCACAGGTCCATCTAAGACCCTATTTCTGAGTAATGACACCAGAAAGGTGGTTTGGAGCGCTGGCCCTTTAAATGCACATGAGTCACTTCAGGCCCCGCCCCCTCCAGGTTGTTGACTATGCTGCGCTGTCCAGTTCAACCGACATCTGAACATTTTAGGTAATGAGCTCCAAGTTTGGACATACTTTCAGTCTGGATTACAACATTACTACACTAGAGTCACTTTAACACTGTTAAAGCTTCCATTTCTTCAAAGGGGGAAATCCCTCCAATATGAGGAAACCTTTGAAATTCATTTGCACTAATGTCACATGATACGCTACTTAGTGACCCTTGTGAATCTCGCGGCAGAGCGAACCTCAGGGCATCATCTGGGCCTGGTTCAGGGTGGGGTGTAATAAATGTCCTGCCCCCTTAAATATACGTTTCCAAAGGTAGGGAAAGGAAAAATGAAATGTACAACAGCAGGAGAGGAATTAGTGAAGTGTCTTAAGTTTCACTTTCACTTTGTACGGTCGTATGGTGTGACGGATGAACAATAATCTGTTACGTCAGCTTTTATTTTGCTACTTTTTTATCTTTTGTGTATTTTATTGTTGATAATGTTGATTTACATAGAAACTTAATTAGATTAACTTTAATTTTTTTTATCCATATAGTCAGTGTTTCATTTAAAGGTAGATTTATATAAAAATGAATGTAATTTCATAATTATTGCTCTTTACTACATCCCTCAATTGGGTCTGTACTTGCTATATTATTTATTTTATTTTTCTGTGAGTGTATAGTAGGTTTATACAGTATGTGGAAGTGAGTAGATTTTAATGCATGCAGCTTAAAGTTGGAAAAATAGTTATACCAATTAATAGAAAACGCTTTTCTTTCTCCTTGTGCACCGTTTGCATCTACTATTGAATTAGTTCAATTGATTTTTTTATTAATCACCAGTGCAGCCATGCTATCAGTAGGCACATTTCCGTCCTCTGTGGATGTGTTCTTGCTTGCATTTTCTATTAGCACCCAAAGCAGCCAAAAACTCAAAATATTGCACAAAAAAACTGAAAAAAAAAGGTAAGGTGTATGTGTAGAAAAATGGAAAGAGAGTTTAGCAAATAACTGTGCTTGCATTTGTAGAGGCTTTGACGTTCACTTAAGTCATCAAAGAAACATAGTAATCATATTAGATGGAAAACAGCATGTATGAAGAGCTGCAGAAAGAAATGCTGTGATTAAAGGGCTTTGACAAACTGTGAAAGGGTTAGAAACAGCATTATTTGATCCAGACCAGCAGTTCGGTTCAGTTTAGGTCGAGGGCCAACATCTGCCAGCTGTCGGAAAATACCAGAACTCATGTTTCACAGCTCCTCATCCATGAACTATGTGATTATGTGAAATACTACAATCCAAACTGTACATCATGATAAGGATGATGATTATAATGTCATCATAATATTCACATAAACGCTGTGTATGAATCCACATTTATTCCACTTTTCTCAGATTTGTGTGACATTTGAATGGAAACCTGCCAGCTATGAGTATGAGGTGACAGACTGCAGCAAACCTGTTTCAATTCTTTCGAAGTCTGTGAAGTTTAGCCGTCACAGGCTGAGGTAAAAACGATTGTGTCGGATTGGAAGAAAAGGCAACAACAGAATGAGCGACAAACTCCAGGGTATGAGGGACAAAAAAATTACATAATTAGA
This sequence comes from Ostorhinchus cyanosoma, assembly GCA_029814465.1. NCBI lineage: Eukaryota > Metazoa > Chordata > Actinopteri > Kurtiformes > Apogonidae > Ostorhinchus > Ostorhinchus cyanosoma. Next base: position 1,073,422 of record JAPTYQ010000023.1, read on the forward strand.
ACTAAGTAAAAAGATAAATAAATGCAGAAATTAATCTCTAAATAACTAAATAGATGCGTGAATACATAAATAAATGCACAAATTAATAATTAAAAGTTTACTATTTTTTTCACCATATTTTTATATTTATTTATTTTCCTCAATTATGTGTGCATTTTAAAATGTATATATTTGTTTATATATTTGTGAATTCATATATTTAATAAATTTTTGTCTTTTTGCATGTCAACATTTATTCATTTATTAATTTATTTCCGTGTCCATTTTGTCAGTATAAGTATATATGTAAATTAAGTGGGCGGTCCTAACTCCACTCTGAAGCAGGATTGGTTTACTGGGTTAACCAGACAGAAGTAATCAAGTACTCCACTCCTCGTGTGGTTTTTACCCTCGGCCCGCGCTCACTTTTATCAGGCCATCCTCCACATACAGGTCCATCGTGTTACTAAATTATGGATTGAGGACAGATTAAGGTCCGTGAGTGGGGGAGGGGCATCTGGCACATCATCTATATGTTCGTCCGTCTGTGCGAAAACTTTGATGTGGACTGAAGGCCGAGGGTTTTCAAGCATACGTTATGTTATATAAAGAGCAACCCCCTGAACCGCTGTGAAACATGACAGTAAAGGTCAAGCCAACGCAGCAGTAGTGGATCCGATCACAGCGAGGTAACCAATCCTGCTTCAGAGTGGAGTCAGGACCGCCTACTTAATTTACATATTAACTTTTCCTCTGGCAAAATGGACAAAAATACATAGATAAATGTGGAAATGCAGAAAGAAAATAAATCAGGCAATGTGATAATATATTAAGTATTGAAAATCATAAATATATCAAGTAAATATTTATATTTAAAAATGCATGCATAATTGAGGAAATAAATGAAATATTAAAATATACATAAACAGGAGCATTTTTTTTTCAAGTATTTATGTAGTTATGCATTTATTTCGCATCTATTTATTTCTAATTGTCATTTTTTGTCCCCCATACAGATGCTATGCGTAGTTACTTAACATCCATTACAAGTCGTCTTTTAAGTCCTTAAGCGCTCGTACAAACACGCATAAATACACGAACCCACTGTGCGACTCTGCCAGACTCTGTCAACTTTCACTTCATCAAATGTCTCTGGATCATTACCAGACTTTGTCTTACACAGACCCAGTAAAACCAAGCAGCTCCAGAATTGATTAGGCTGTCAACGAGCGCATTTAAAGATGGATCTATCAGGTAGTAATGTTTCTGGGGTGTCATGGCGTGCGTTTCCGTCTACAGAGATGCATTAGCATGTCACCTCTATGGATGTTAAAATTTTATGAAGAGCCAGCACGCGTTCTGTGACTAATGTTCACGTACGAGTGTGGGAAATGTTCTTCAAAACTGGCTTCGAAACCACATGTGCTGTTTGTGTTTGCGTCTCCAAACCGTCATGCTCATTCTTCTTTTTGGCAGTTATTGTAGCAAACGTGGTGTCGGTTGATGAGCTCCCTGGGGTGAATGGGTCTACAGTGGGGTTGACTGGGCTTGTGCCCCCTAGAGCTGTTTATTTCACCCCCACTCATCACCAGAAGCACTGAGAGGAAGCAATAAAGGAGAGGAAGAGGAAGAGGAGGAGGAAGAACAAAGGAAAGGAAATGCTTCTATGAGGAGGATGGAAGGAAAACACTGAGGATGCTTTTATACAGAAGATGAAACAACTAAGATGAAACAAACTTTTCCTCATTTTACTCTGGAAAAGTACCCCCCCCCCCGGAACTGTATATACAAGTTACAATATATGGAGCTGATGACTCCAGTGTTGGTGTCAGTGTCTGCTATCCCAGCTGGAAACCAGAGTGGACAAGCTCATCATCTTCTCTTTCTGTTATCAAGTTCTGTCAAAGCGCTTTACTTCCACGTCCTACTGTGGAGCAGCTAACAAGCAAATAGGAAAAAGACATAGCATTACTTACATTAGGACAGTATTTTTGTTTCTCTATTTTGAGTCTCAGCTACAATATATGAAACCACACAACTGTTCGGTGTAACAGTCCAAACACTGGAACAAATGTATTTAATTTCTACAGTAAAACATTACTGTAGCTTCTTGTGCTAACAATTTACAAGGTGTAACTGTATATTGCAATGCATTATGGGTAAAAAATTATATATATTTATGGTAATTTCAAGCATTTGTTCACAGCATCACATTGTAAAATGACAGGATGTTTGTGTTTTCGCTGTAAACGATACAAATGACAATCACAGTGTTAGAAGGCATGAAAGATGATGTGAAGACAAACACGGGGAGTGAACCCACATCCACCCACTCTATAAAGTCTGAGTCAGACATTATTAGCTAACAAAATTAAAATGGGATGCAAGTAACTTGAGGCAATATCATTGTACAGTGTAGACGTCTGTTTTAACTCGGTGTGTAATGTAGACATGTCAAAATCAGCATTTTAGTCAGAAGAATGTTTCTGTATTTGTGTGAATGACTGTATTTCGTAATATTTTATTTATCTTAGTCGTGTTTCATATGGAATATACAGGGTGTGGGATGCAGAAATGGAAATGAAAATGTTAGCTAGAGAAAAAGTGGTTAAGTTAAGCTAACGCGAGCTGTGTGCATTAGCCCTGTTTGGAAATGCCTCGGATAGTCCAGGCTCTGTTAGCGCCGTTAGCATTGTTAGCACAGCTACAGTCAAACTGGAGCAGTCAAAACTAAAAAAACTAAAATACAGTTAACGGTTGTTTCTAATAGAAAATTACATTCCGTAATACCTATACAGTAAAAACCTGCAAAAAAGATCTAGCAATATAATCGAATTCATTTTTTATCAAAATTAGCAAATAGTTTTACAACACTTCATTGGCAACTTTTTGCCTGCTTCTTACTGTAAAATCTGCAGGAAATGTGTTATAGTTAATAGACTCATCTAAATACAATCTTAAGTGTAGGGGTCCACTGTTGAGTTTTTCTTTTTTTAAGCTGGAGTAGACTGTAATTTTAAGTGACTTAAATATTTCAGCTCCAGGTCTGTTTATAGCAGTGCATGTTGACATAAATCATTACATTCCTTAAGTTCCCCTGATTCTGACAGTACAGATAAAGTACTGACAAATGAAACATGAAGTGTGCAGATATTACACACCTTCTAAAGCTATATTCTGGATCAGGATTATCAATAAAGACCCAGTTTGGCAGATGCAGCATGAACTAACGTTAGTTGACTAATACGCTGCCGTTATCTAGCGCCATATTTCATTATGTTCTGACTTAATTCACTTCCTCTGCTCTTTATCATCACAGAGGAAATGGTAGATTAATAAACTTTACAGAAAGATACTGAATACAGAGGAACGAATGGAATCGAACCCAGAAGTAGGACCTGGATAATAAATAGTGGAACTGACATTTTCACCTCCTGTGACAACAATAATCAAGATGTCATTACTTGGAGGAATTAAGTCCTTCATTTTCACAGCTTTATTTACTCACCCATCCATCCATTTATTTATTTGTTTATTTAATAATCACTTGGAAAGACTGTCATTTAAAATTCAGTTTGAAGGGGTTTATACTACAAAGTGTTATTATAGACCAGAAATGTTCAAATGACCCACATTTGAAAATGAATAGACTGAGGCTACAACAAATAACATCACACTATAAATAATTTAACTACTGATTTACTGAATAACATTAAGTAATATAATATTTCTTCATGAATTTGGAAATTTTTTGCTGTTGTGCTACTGGCAATAAAAAACAAAACAAAAACCAATCCCAAAACAGAGTGCCTCCTATTAATTACATTTATGGCAGCTCTACAGCGCCATATTTAATACATTAACATAACAGTATTATTACATATTATATATTAAAAATATCCCTCTATACTTGTTTGAGTCAAACAGAGTTAAAATGAGAATGAATATCCAAATCACAAATTCTATCTTAGGTATATCCATCTTAGTCCGTGTTTAGTTCACATGAATAAAAAAAACAAAAAACCAAAACTCATAAACCCTTGAACTAAGAAATGTAGGTGTTGTATTTCAAAAACATTACATGCTTTTGAAAATGTGACTTTGGAAAACTCTACCCTCTAATTACTCTAATGATATTCACACTATTTCTAGTGTTAACTTTGGTATCTGGTCTTTTTTCACTGTAGCAGACTTAATTTAGATTAAGAGTTAGTGTTGCACAGTTTTGGAAACAAGGTTAAGAATATTTAACAAAAACTAATCCCAAATCCTGTACATGGAAATCAAAGGAATCTTAAGTTGCACATTTTTAACCTATAACACCAAACGTATCATATTTGATCCATGATTTTTGAATCCGTCTACATGATCAGTCTGATATTTTTTTGTCTTGAAAAACCTGATGTCTACAATTAGATACATGCAATACACAGATAATCCACCAGAGGGGGGAATTAATTGACCAGAAGCCTTTCAGTGGCACTACAAGACTGAGCTTAATGAGGAAGGAGGAAGAACTGGGACCATTTAGAAAAGGAATTAACTATTTGTTCAACATGTTTGTGTTATATTATGTTTTTGTTTGTTCAAAAATAAAAAATATTTGAGTATTGAGACCCGATGGATCAAATATGATACAAAACTGAAATTCATTCATGAAAACTGATATTTAAAAAACAAAAAAAAAAAAAACAGTTTTGGTTGTTCAGAAGGACCAATAAAGGCTCCAGATTCCAAGAACTGGAATTTTCTGTCAGTGATTTAATGATTCAGGCTTTACAGGGTTAAAGAACACTGTGATCTTTCCACATCAATGATAAAATGTTGCTGTTATTTTAGTAAATTCAGTAGATTTTAGGTGGATTTCTTCAACTGGGATTATCCACCGTTCACACAGTTAAATATTAAACACATTTTGTCAAGCTAACAGTACATAATCCTGTCATACTTGAGTATGAGACCAGAATTACAACAGAGATCCCTGTTTATTCACCAAGATAAGCAAAATATAATTTGCAGCTGCAATTATTAATACCTCCAGTTACTGTTATCAACTGGCTGTAAGAATAGGCAGGAGAAGGTATTTTGGTGCTTCATTAAAACATTAAAGCCTAGTGTGTAATGAAAGCATTTCAGTGTTTGATTTTAATTTCCACAAATATCTGCATTGGTGCAGAAATAGCCTGAACGTTTGCTGCCGTGAAATTCTGCAGAAAAGAGTGAATGGAGCTACAGAGGTGTGAGTGGATGTCTGCCTCCCAGTGCTCGACGCTTCTCCCCATTCATCATCGTAAATGAGCCAAAGCCCCTCTTGAGACCTGGGCAAACAGAAATATCTGCCTCACCTTGGATGGCCACAGCTCTCCTCTGTCCATGTGATATGTGATGTGAACAAATACTATACATTATTCATCAGACAAGTGCAAAAACATGGGCATGTGTTTTGTTTTCAAAACTCAATCAATCCTTTATACAGAATTTTTGCTGCAAACGCACAAATAAAGAAAAGATAAATACATAATTTCTTACCCTTTTCAGCAGATTTTCTCAGGAATAGTAACATAATAGCTCAAGAGAAAATGAGAATAAGAGAGAGTACAACACACCAAGGTTGTTAAATAAATCTCCTGCTGCTACTGACCACTGATTAATGATGCAACTCCAAATCAACACCTGCCATCACAGCCTTTTTTATTTTATCTTGAAGGGTCAGTGTATCTTTTGGTAATTGGATTTTCTTTGCAGAAACAAATGGAAAACTACAGTTAATTGATTCTTATTGTAAAATAGACAAATTAAAATTGAATTTCCAGGGGTTTTTCTTTTTCTGTGTCAAAACATAAACCAAGTTTAAAAAAACTGATTGATTTTCGTTTTCTCTAATATAGAATAAAGTTACCACCTGACAGAAATGGAAGATTGGACCAAAAATGTCTGTTTTATTCATTTTCTGAGACCGGATGTGGTCATTTGTACAAATCTTCCAGTTTGTACAAAATGTGGACATTGTAGAGATGCTCCCTCCACAAATGTTTATGAACTCCAGATTTTATACAAACTGTAGGATTCATACAAACTCATCGTTCATAAGAATCTTTGTGACCGAGGCATTAGCGCTCTTTTCTTAAATGCCAACATCCAGTCTCAGAAAAAAAAAAAAAAAAACTAGATGTTTTTGGTACTGCTCTGAAATTCAATTTAAATTCCTTTATTTTGAAATGAAAATCAATTAACCACTAGTTTTTCTTTTGTTTCTGAAAAGAAAATCCAATTACCAAAAGATACACTGACCATGCTCCCTCCATGAATGTCTACGAACTCCAGAGTTTGTATGAAATGCCAACATCCGGTCTCAGAAACTGGAAAAAAAACAGCCGTTTTTGGTCCTTTTTTCCATGTCTGTCAGGTGGCAACTTTCTTTTTTTATTATTATTATTATTAGAAAGAGAAAATGAAAATCGATCTGTTTTTTTTTTCCATTTGGTTTATCTATTTTGACATTGAAAAAGAAAAATGCCTTGAAATTCAATTTGAATTCCTCTATTTTAAAATGAAAATCAATTAACCATAGTTTTTCTTCTGTCTCTGAAAAGAAAATCCAATTACCAACAGATACTCTGACCTTGTAGAATGTCACTAGTCATAGCATTGAAATTACATATTACTATAAAAACCGTGGTTAGAATAATGGCGGTTAAACACTCGAATGAAAGGGACAGCATCTGACTTTGTTCTGTTTTATTTATTTTGCTGATGGCTGAGAAAGAAGAAGAATATGAATTTTCATTTTGAGATGGTCACTACTGAGTTGTGGAGCAGCAACAGTTGAGTCCTGCGTCGGGTGAGAGGGACTTCCTGCACGGCTCCATCACTAGTCGTGTCTGGTCCCATGAGGCTGGTTCACATTAGAATAGTTTTGATCACAATATGAAACTGAACGTAGCCTCAGAGTTACCAGTGCTTTGTAGTAACATCTGGATTACCTTCACGTTTTTGTGAACTTTGTTGCATCAAGCCAATATACTGAACAGTCCCCCCACAAAAGCACAATTATGCGATCGCATAAATCAATGCATAATCAAGCAAATAGCGCACATTATGCAGGGGTCTGCATTTTTTCTAAAAGGGTGCGTATTTCCCGCAATAATTGCATTTTTCCACACAGAATATGCAAAATATGCGAGGCTTGCATGATTTCATAATCCCTGCATTTTTCCGTTTAAAGTTTAATGAAAATATTGCGTTGGAACTTGACTCGGGTTGTGGCTCACATGTCGAGTGAAGGTAAAGGAAGCACGAACCTCTGAAAAAATCCTGCAAAATGATGAAAAATGCAGCTCGTTTGCTGACAAACATGTATCTGCAAAAGACAAATCAAACCAGTACAGATGTTTCACAAAAATGACCACTGTCGC
>JAPTYQ010000023.1:1116471-1134123 GCA_029814465.1 Ostorhinchus cyanosoma
GCTTTGATTCATTCACTGTTTTCTTTTCAGTCTGTTTTAGTCACATGATCCACACAGGAGTTAGAACTGGACTGAAGAACCATTGTTCGTGATGACTTTTGATGCAACTTTTCAGCCATTTGACCTTGAAAAAGTAGGTCAAGGTCACCTACTTTCAATAATCTGCTGCTCCATGTCAAGACGCATCCACAGTATAAATCCAGTGCAGATATCTCAATGCATTCTTTAAAAAATATGATTGTGTTGTTAAATGAACAGACAGAAGGACAGACAACAAAAAAATAATAAAAAAAAAAAATCCCAGTAAATGTAATACAATGTACAACCATCACTGTATGAATCAGAAGGGGCTCAACATTAACAGTATATCTTCTCTGACTCGCCGTTACATGCACGTTATATTATTTTTATACAAAGCTAAAAACTGCAGTTTCTCCAAATGATGTCGTTTGGGTTGAGAGTGGGTGTTTGATTCATGTATTAGTGTCAGCCAAAAGGGCAAAAAAGCTAATCTAAATGAATTTATGCAAAAAACAGAAAGTCATCTAATTGCACACATTCAGCTTTCCAATCACCCAAAATTACAGCTCACTATTTGACTCAAACATCAATATCATACTTTCGAGAGAAAAGAGGCAGACCCAACAGATAACACCGGTGCTTTTTACAATTATCTTTGACAGATAATTAAAAGACACTGTTTTTTTTTCCTATTGTCATACCCACAGTGGTATCAGTTGCTCCCAGCACCATGTTCGTTTCATAAGAAGTTGACAAACCTGCAAAAATGAAGACAATGTGGTGGTGGTGGTGGTGGTGGTGGGGGGGGCTGTTGACCAATGGAGGAGTAAGATGTGCTGGTGAAAGCTCTGATAACTTTAATTTGATTAAAATTCTAAATACATGTAAATCTGCTAAACAGATCTCCACAATGACATGAGAGGACACACATATGCACAATATAAACTCGAAAATAGAAAAAACGATGTTCAAAAAGGGGAAACTTCGGAAAAACCACCAACAAGAAGCAGGCCCTGACCTGCCCCCGGACCCCACAGAGTCTTCCTGAAGATATAAGCGACGAGTCGGACCCACAGAGCCGTGAAATACTGGCCGCCATCGATGTTCTACGTAGCAAAGTTACCCAGATTAAAGATGACATATGTGCTTCCATGGATGTACTGTAAAAACTGTGTGCACGAAGTTGAGAGACGAATTAGCTACAACCAAAACTGAACTTCAGACATCACTTACTGCACTCGAAGGATCCTCGGCCTCACAGGGAAAAACATTTAAAGAGCTGGAAAGATCAGTCTCACTGCACTCTGACGATGTTACTGCTCTCCAACGCCTAGTAACGCGACTGAACTCTGAAGTGGAGAAGCTGAATGGAAAATGTGAGGATTCAGACGGCAGATCTAGGAGACATAAAATTAGAGTCACCGGAATTCCAGAGGGGGACGGAAGGATCTAGACCACACCACTTTATAGCCGGACTGTCGTGACATGTATCACCTCTGGATGAGAAACCACTGAATGACCGACCTCACCAGACCCACCGGAGTAGACTCGATCCCCAAGAGCCTCCCAGACCCTTTTTTTCATGAGGCTACGTTATTATCATGTGCTTGAGGACATCTACGAAAAGCCACAGTAGCAAAACAACTACACCACAGAGGCAAAAGGATTCACATATTTCCGGACTACCCACCAGCTGCGGCTAAACGAAGGGTGCTTTTAAACTGTGCAAGGGAGCGACTGCGAGACAATCCTTGGCTTACTTTACCCGCCAGACTCCTGGTTACATCCAACAGCATGCAGACTTCCTTTATAGACCCTAAAAAAGCCCAGGAAACCACCAAACGACTCTGCAACAGAGTCATTAACAGCAACACTGGAGGATTAAACTACGGGATTCAGTGTGAGTTTTGCACTAGCTGGATAGTTAGCCTCTAGGGCTAACGCTAACGTAACACTAACTGCCAGGAGAGTGACCTTTGGTGCTGATATGAATTTTTTCCCCCTCTTTTTTTTTTTTTTTCTTTTCATCCCTTTTTTCACACTCACTTTGGAGTAGCTAGTGTATCTTTGTTTCTATGTTGTTCTGGTTGACGTGGGGAGGGAGACTTGAGCTGGGGTATGAGCTAATGGTGGGATGGATGGAGGGAATATGACGACAACGCAAGACACTATGAATGACAGCACCAGGGGAATAAAAAAATCTCACATTTTCCAGCAGGAACGTACGTGGATTAAACAATCCGGTCAAAAGAAGGAGGGTCTTTCCCACTTTAAGACTCTTTTCTTCTTTTCTAGCAGAAATAAAACAATAGCAGACAAAGACGGTCACTATATTATAGTAATGGGGGAAATTCATAATATCTCCATTGCTCTAGTGAATTATCTATGCCCCTAATGGGGATAACCCTATATTTTTTGTTTTAATAAGTTTTTGGCATTAATACCAGATACCTCATGGAATAATTTGATAATTAGAGAATATTTTAATATCATTTTCGATATATATCTTGGAAAGGAAAGCCCTAAAAAATGCCTCAACTGAATTTTTATCTTACACATATAAATAATCCAAATATCCTAGACATATGGAGGATAATGAACCCCTCAGGTCAGGACTATTCATGTTATTCACTTTTGCATAATTCCTATAGTAGGATCGACTACTTGCTGGTCGATGCCAGACTTGCACCCTTTGTATTAGATGTGTGGTATCATAATATTAGGATTTCAGATGAATCCACTTTCCTTTTCTGTATGTTTAGACCACATGGATAAGCCGCATAAGTCTTGGAAACAAAATCCGCAGCTCCTCCCGGATAAGAACTTTCACAAATCCATAAACATCATATCTCCTTTTACTTTGAGAAGAACTATATTCCTGGGACCTCTCCCTCCATCCTTTGGGAAGTGTTCAAAGCCTATATTAGAGGTAGTATAATCTCATTTGAAGCATCAAGAAGAAAAGAAAACATGACTAAATTAAAGGATTTGGAAGAACAAATTAAAGCAGTGGATAATGAAAACGCTTGATCTCCATCTAAAACTCTGCACTGAAGAAGAGCGACATTGAAGTACGAATACAATTAAATTATGTCTGAAAATAAGTAAAGCCTTCCTTTACACCAGGCAGAGGTTTCTGCTCGAGGCTGGTTATATTCACACCAGAGTGAACCAGCCCAGAGTCCCTGTGTTTGATTCAAATCAGAGTTTGCATGTTTGTATTCACACCTAAGAAAACATCTGGACTTTCCAGGGAAACAAACTCTGGTCTGTTTTAAATGGACCAAATAAAGTAGGTTTGAATGCACCTGTAGATGCGATTAGAGGGTATAACTGACTAACACTCTCCATTTGGAAAGAATAAGATACATCTTGAGCGACAGACTCCAACAATTTAATAAAGTACGGAAACCTAGGGTTGCAAAATTCTGGGAATTTTCAAAGTTGGAAACTTTCCATAGGATTTAACGGGAATTTATGGGAATAAAAAATAAATTTACAAAATTGAAGGTTGGCCCTCAACAGGGAACTTAAATATAGTAGGTGAAAATATACTGTAGCATAATCTTGGCTTGGGGGGGGGGTGTTAGTCGGCCTGTTATGTCCTTTTATTTGTTATTGTGTTAGTTTACCGTATATTAGCTGTTCTGTTTCCACTGTTACGTTCAGTTCGGTGCATTCTGTACTCTGTTGAATGACTGAATGTACTGTGTATATATGATAAAGTCCAATAAAAAGATATGAAAAAAAATGAAGACAATGTAATCTGTAGTCTTCTTTCACACTCCTGGCCTCACACTGTTGACTTCATTCTGCACAGACTCCCATGTGGGCTTCGCTGTAAGCACCAGTTCTGCTGTGTTCTATATTAGCTCTGCTGTCAAGTCCCCCTGGTGAGCCAACGGGAACAGAGGGTGACCTGCGGGGTGAGACCACCATCTGTACCTGACTCACTCTGCTCATAAACCATGCCAGAAGCGGAGCAGGACACACACAGGCCTGGGTAGCGCTAACAAGGACAGTTGTACTAATGCTGATAATGAGGGTTTGTTCTTGGACTAAAATGCGAGGCTCACCTGCTTTCTTTAAAGTATTCACTAATAACTCCACTTTTCAAGCATGATTCAGTCATAGTTTGATTTAGTATTTTCCAACGTACATTACTCATCCCCAATGTGGGAGATTTAGGGGGATTTAGAAAGATCTAATTACAGCTATTGAATTGAATATCCAATATTCTGTTTTTTTTTGTTTTTGTCTTTTTTTATTATTATTATATAATCATCTGGAAAAAACAATGGTTATGTTCTTGTGAGCTAAGAATATGCTGTTTATATGTAAAGAAGAACTGATCCCGCCTCCATATTTAACCACACTGACATTTTTCTACAGTAGCCACAATGGAATTCTATTTCTTTTTAATTTTTCTGCTTTATGGTGGGTGAAATGCAGTGTTATTTATGTATGTATATATATCTTTCTTTGAGTTATTTATTATTTATTTATGTGCCAGCACAATTAAGAAACGCATACGCAAAAGATTATATGTGTACTTGTATGTTGTGGGTATACGTGTAAACATATGTACATATGTATGTGTATACGGACGTATGAGTATGTGTGTGCCAATGGATATATAAATATAAAAGAATCATGTAAAAGGAAGAGGGAGATACTTATATATTATTAATCATATTTTATGGAGAGGGGGTGGGACTGAATAAGCTGCATGTATCACCCCTTTTCAGGCCTGGAAATAAAACTATTGTGCTGTTCTTCTGTCTAATATTGTAATGATTGTTGATATTTGTATTATTATTTATGATTTATTTGTTCGCATATATGTTAAATTTCATTACTTGTTCGGAGTAAATCACTAAATCCATGTTGGAGGATTGTCCAGAGTTCTCATCCCCGTAGAGCTGCAGGAGCTGAAAACACCGGAAATATCTGTATTCGATGGATTGATTAGTTATTAAAATAATCTAAACACAAAAGACTCCATTCTCAGACTAGTATTTAACCTAAACAAATATAAGTTTCGGGTTTCGTTAGTGAACATTAGCCTCTACCTAGACTTGTTATGAGTAGAGACTAAAACACTATAGTCTTCAGCCAGCTCTGGTTCTACACTTCTATTTTCATTTAATTTCTATCTTATGTGTAGTTTTCTATTTATTTATTGTTCCTCACATACTGTTTTTTTTTTTTTTAACGCCTTTCCGAATGCTTGTGTGTTTGCACTATTTTTATCCTCTGCACCAATAACAATAAAGCCTATTCTGTTCTATACTATCAAACTAGCATTGTATGCATTAATTCCAGTGAGCGATAGATAATGTTAGTCAGATGAGAAAATGTTATAATTACAATTGTGTCAAATAATAACTAGCTAGCGGGTTAAAGTAATCACGACACAAACATGTAGATTATCTTAAGCCAGGTTTACATTGTTGCCATGGCAGCCCTTTTGCACCATGGGATTTTTGTCCTTTTTTTCCTCCATATCCAAGTTTTCTTACACAAACAGTGCTCTACGTTTCAGCCTGACATCAGCCATGCTGCTCTGGGTTTTCCTCTTACACTAAAATGTGCAAATGCTTCAATATTAACGTGACCAAGACCCAACGGTTCAACTGCCAGATTTGTTGCCAACTCTTTTAAGAATCGATTCGGATCAATGTAATCGATTAGTTGTTGCAGCACTAGTGAACAGTAAAACTGTCTCATGAGCTTAATGGAGTTTATTTAATGAGTGTTTTGGGAACACGAAGACCCTTTTCTGAGTTTTTGTGTTAAAACATAAGAGTAGAGCAGTAGAATCCAGGTCACATTTAACAGAATCTCATCTGAAATTGGTAATTAAACCTGTCAATTACATATTTAACCCTCAGATCTGTCTGAAAGCATCTGTGATTAGACCAAATCTGGACATGACAGAGTAGGTTTTGTGAAAATACAGTCAATGAGGAAGATAAAATAATACTCAGCAGCAGTTACAGTACATTAATAACGCAGAACAGGAATGATAGTCACATGAAGTATAGAAAAATATAAAACAGTAATAAAAAAATCTACACATATACAGATATTTACAGACCAGCAAATAAGATATATAGCAAATATACTTGTACATGGTCCTGTTTGCACATGAAGGAGGTTGTTTCTCTGTGAAGGGAATCAACTTATGGAACAATTGAAATGATTAAACAAAGGCAATTAAATCAAATAACACATTTAAAAAGAAAACTGGAGTAAATATGATGAAATGGACAGAGTTTATCTTTGATATGTATATTATTACAAAGAAATAGATACATAGTTATTTTGATTTGTGTATTCTTGTTCTGAAATGGTCATTTAAAAAAAAAATATGAGTATTATTGTTCTGAAATGGACAGAATTTATTCTTGATAAGTAGCATGTTTGTGTTTTGTGTAAAGTCTGACATGTGTAGGATTTGTTGAGTTCCTTGTGGATCTGACAGAGGAGTTCAGGTCGGTAAAAGGATGGGGAAAGAGGGCAGGGGGTTATAAATTCAACTTCATCCCACTCCTTTTCGAATGCTTTCCATTCTTGTTATATAAATCTTTTTTTTTTGCTTCGGTTTTAATGTCGAAATAAATGAACAAACAAACATGACAGAGTGGAACTGTGGCTCACTATAGTGATCCGATCTGATGTGAGTACATGGAAAACTCTCACATCCTCTCAGACCACTTGAATTACAAAACACTAAAAGGTCATTTGGGAATTTTGCCAAGTGATAAAAAACTATCACGCACTTTGCAGCTTTAACTGAAAAGTCAAGAACAGATTAACAAAACACTGGCTTTACGGAAAAATGTGTTGATGACCAAATCAACCTCAGATGTAACTAAGCGACGGTTTGATATTAATTAATTATTGTGTTTCTTCTCCTTCTCCATGTGATGCATTAAAACCCATCAATGACATCACACCACACAGGAAGTTAAATGCAGAGAATCCGGTCAGTTTAAAAATTCAAACACAGCAGACTAACTTCAGATCATAACTCATCACTTTGTCAACATTCGTTTCTCCTGCTGCTACGGAACGCGTTTATCACCAAATCAACCTCTGGACGTAACGCATCCAGTAGGTGAGCGAGGGTTTGATCCATCAAAAATAAAACACAACTGGTTCCAGGCACAACAAGCCCCGCCCCTCACAAATGTTGTACCTGATTGGCCCTATCTCTTATCATTGCGAAAACACATTTTTGGTGACCTTGACCTTTGACCTACATTCACCAAAATTTAATGGCATTTATTCTGGACCACCTCACACCTTCCCTGGAAATTTTATGGAAATTGGTCCAGTTGTTTTTGTGTGAAGTTGCTGACAAACAAACACCCAAGCAAATACAAAAAACACCACAAAACAATACCGTCACCTCCCCTTTGGGGGGCGGGGTAAATATATATTTCTTGCTAGAAATGTAACCAAAAGGCATTTTTGTGCAGAAACTAACATGAAATAAAGATTTTTTTTCACTAAATCTGAGAGAAATGTCTGCCATGTTTTTGTTCTCACGGCCTGAATCTTGAAAGTCACATGACTCAGACACAGGCCAAAGGAAAAGAATAGAAAGAAGAAAAACATTTGACCATTTTCAGGCCCTAATTGTGAGACTAATACATTCCATACTGTGAACACAGGTACCTATTTCCCATTTTGATACGACACTGGGTTGGGCTCTACAGTAATAAGGACATTTTGTATATTTATCCACATTTATACCCTGTAGGTATTCCACGTAGACCCTTTCAATTATATATCAGCCTATCCCAAATCAGGTCCATAATCCACAGACTATATTCAAATCTGAAATCATAGTACAATAGCAGATGCAACAGATCTGCATTGTTTCAAAGCCAGGTGCCGACACCATGGTCACACACACACATTGTTCGAAGTCAATTGTTAAAGGATAAGTCCAGTGATTTACGATACTTTTGTTATCGTCAACAAATCCTATGGCGAGATTAACGCCCGCAATGAATCCATCCTACAAACTGCTTTGTCCATGTATCCAAAACCCAATTTAGCTTCTGCTTCTGTGCCAATGAGTCACACAGCATCCCAAAAATATACATGCTTATGGGGTAACACCGAGCGCTGCATGTTTTAATTGGGTTCAGCTCTTTCTTTGATATTCTGCATCATTTCATGTATCTAGTTCATTTGACTAATGAACTAGTGGTGTCTGACTAAAAACAAATGTAGGTTCTTTTGTGTAGCTGTCAGAAGGCTAAATAAATAAATAAATAAATAACGTGTTAGTGACAAATTTGTTGACACGCAGCTCGGTTACACTGCCTCTGCCATCCTGTCATCTCCAACTTATGTTTTAGTTACAGTGCAAAAATATCAGCATGTTTTGTGTGATGGAGTGCATCTAATTTTGTTGAATCTATGTGAAGAAGTTGTAATTTTACTTTCCCCCTCTGGTTTACTCTCTTGCACTTTCTTGGCAGACGAATTAAATCAGAATCACTCTTGGGGATAGAGAAACAGATATTTTAAATTACATGTGAGCAACACGCTTTAATCATGTAAAATTACTTCAATATATGCAGGATAAATGTGAACACTTTGTAAAGAAAGTATTTACTTCACAGATGAGACATTAATATGAAGGTATGCTAAGTTTTTCCTTGAATTATTTTTAATTACATCCTCACTAACTAATGAGTCAAGTAAAAGGATTTGGCTCATGAATCTGAAATTTGTGGAAAAACTTGGCAATCCTTTGAGTTTTATTCTGAAACAACAGAAAGGAGTGCAGCTCTAAATGGATGAACTATGTCAGACAGGGCTGTCAAACTCAGTTTCGTTCAGGAGCCACATTCAGCCAAATTTGATCTAGAGTGGGTCAGACCAGTAGAATGATAACAAAAAAACCCTACAAATAATGACAACTCCAAATTCTCTTTGTTTTAGTGTGAAAAAATAAAATTGAATTATGACAGTATTTACATTTTGAAACTATCCAATAAAAAAAGATGTGAATTACTTGAAAAATAACTGCAATTTTAAAGATATTATGCCTCATGTGCAGATCTGTAAAGGCACAAAACATTTAGTGACAGGAAGAATATTGTTAAAATTGTATTTAATTTCCTTCAGATGTTTCAGGTTGTTCATGTTTGTTCAGATTATTAACATTGAATAGTTTGTTAATGTGGATATTTTCATAATTTAACCCTGTAAAGACTGAACCATTAAGTCATTGACAGAAAATTCTAGTTCTTTGAAACTGGAGTCTTTATTGTTCCTACTGAACAACCAAAAAAAAAAAAAGAAAAAGATTTTTTCAAATAGCAATTTCCATGTATGAGTTTCAATTTTGTATCATATTTGATCCATCGGGTTTCGATGCTCAAATATTATCATTTTTGAACAAACGAAAACATGACACAAACATGTCTAATAAATAGTTAATTCCTTTTCTAAATGGTCCCAGTTCTTCCTCCTTCCTCATTAATGACAGTCTTGCTGAATGAACTCCTCCCCCTGGTGGATTATCTGTGTATTGCATGTATCTAATTGTATACAACAGGTTTTTCAAGAAAAAAAAAATCACACTGATCATGTAGAGGGCTTCAAAACTCATCGATCAAATACGAAATGTTTGGAGGTATAGGGTTAATTAGAGGACACATTTTCAGCTGCATTGTTAAACCTTTATAAGACACTCAATGAAATACTCTGAAATTGAAAATTTCAACCTTAGTGTGTTATCAGACATCATCATCTACCTCCTCCTCGGTTGGCATGACAACAGTCTCCCTCCTCTTGCCATAAAACATCCAAGCAGCAATAAAGCAAGTTTTATAAGGCCATAAACTGACAAAAATCACACATATTCACTATTCACTGCTTCCAAATTTCTGTAAAATCTCTCTGAATCCCAGTATAGTTATAAAAAAAAACTAAATGCTTCTTGAGCTCATTGAGGTGCAGGATTGGCCCCGTATTTAATATTTGTGGAAATTACCAAAAATAGTCACTTGCTTGATAAAGGATTAATGCAATGTCACAATAAATTACACAATATTAATTCCCGTTGTATTTAGGATGGTGGAGTGGGACCACTGCATAAAACCTTGTCCGTCACATTCCAAAGATTCTCAGTGTGGTCCAGGAATTACAGAGTTAATGTTAGTTTTATATGAAAAAGGGAGAAGTATGTCATTATTTAGAGGCATACTGTAAGAGCATTTGTTTCACATAAAGCAAGAAGTCCATTTTTATCGCTTATTATATTATTATTTTGCTTGAAATCACAATTAGCCTGTATGTGGAACCTGAACTAAAACGAGTTTGACACCTTTGAGTGTTAATATCCTCAGTGTAATATTGCATTTGAATGAAGTAAATTTTCCAAAATTCATCCCACAGGTCAGATTGGACCCTCTGGCGGTTCGCTTTTGGCCCACGGGCCGCGTGTTTGACACCTGGGATGTAAGAGAATAGAACAACATGTGGGTTTGTGTTTCCAGGTTCATTTCGTGCACAGAACCAGCGTTTCTCAGCTCTTGTATCTTCACCGTGTACTCGTGTTTGACTACGGCTTGTGAAGCAGCGCTAGGGGCCAGAATATCATAGTGAGGTGACAGCACTAACAAGTGGTGGATGTAGCAAAGAAATGTCATAGCTCGCTCTGTGGCAGCATTTATTAAGTATGAGGTTGGTCCAAAACGGGCCATAGGCTTGTTTGTGATAGGCCCTGACTTGACAAGGCTACCTGCACCTTTTAATGAGCCGTGGTCTCTGGATGAGAATACATTATCATAATTAGATCCTGTGCAGAAAAAAAAGTTTAAGAGTGGTCAATGCTACAGTATATTAACCTCTACTCCATATTACTTTACAACCTTGGAGATCAACACAAGGCTACCGAGGGAAAGAGGAGATAGAGAGCATACTCCTCTGTACATATTCCTCAAAAACGAAAACTTATGATAACAAAAATCACCTGATGATTTTTTTTTTTTGCACAAAGAAAAAAAAAATCAATAAAAAGATAACAATATGGTAGCATAAAAATGGAAATAAAATGGGAGATGATAGAAAAACAATAGTAAAATGGGTGGAATAGTATTAGATCATATGTGGGGTGTCAAACATGTGGCCCGGGGCCCAAACATGGCCCCCAGAGGTTTTTTTTACAAAGTGTAAAACAAATCCACAGTAAAGGCTGTTAAACTCATTTTAGTTCCAGTTCCACATACAGACCAAAATGATCTACAGCCAAATAACAGCAGAATAAAATACAGAAAAGAATGATATGAATGTTTTCTTCTCAGTTTGGGTAAAAAAAAAAAAAAAAAAATTACACTATGCCTATAAATAATGACAACTTCACATTTTTGTCTTTGTTTTAGTGCAAAAAATAACATTGAATGATGAAGATATTTACATTTACAAACTATCCTGTAACAATAAAATGTGAATAATCTGAACAAATATGAACTACCTGAAATATCTAAAGAAAATTAAGCACAATTTGAACCATTTTCTGCTTGTTATTAAATGTTTAGATTCTTTGTAGTAGATCTGATCCATAATTTACACCTAGAAATGATCATTTAAGGCATAATGTTGTTAAAATTGCACTTACTTTTCTTAAGAAATTTCTGTTTTTTTCAGGTCATTCACATCTTTTTTGTTTGGGTATTTTATAAAAGTAAGTATTTTCATAATTGAATGGGTTTTTTTGCGTTAAAACAGAGATAAAAATTTGAAGTTGTCATTATTTATAGTTTATCTGTGCTTTTATTTCACTGGAGATCAAATGTGGCTGAATGTGAAACCTGAAAGAAAATGAGTTTGAGACCCCTGCCTTAAATAAAAATAAACTCGTATGAATAATAAAAAAAAAAATCTATAAAAAAAAAAAACTTGTAATAAATGTAAATTTGTACAAAGAAATAAAATAAACTTATAAGATTTTTTTGTTTTTTTAAATAATCTCAAGTAAAATATTCTTCTACAAAAAAGTGTCTCAAAGGAAAACAGAGCGAGATGAACCTTATTTAAAAAGTGAAAGGCTTGTTTTTTTAAGCATTTGAAGTTTTATATTTTCAATCACTCTTTTTTCAATTAATGTATTTTTTTTCTTTTAAATAAGCAATTATTTATATATTTATTATTTATTTTGGAGCAACACATTTTAAAACCTAACACTGAATATAATTTGGATGTTACTCTATTATATTTTGTCTATTTTATTAGGTTATTATGTTATTATTTTACTAGTCCGAACCCACTGGAGATCAGATCTGACTGAATGTGGATGATGAAAGAAAATGAGTTTGAGAACCCTGATGTGGAGCTAAAAAATGCAGAAACGTGGATGAAGGTTGACTTTCAGGAATGCATTATTTGACTCCTGAATGAAGCAGGTGTTGTGGTGGGATGTGAACGCACCATGACTCTGCAGCTCTCTGTTGCACTCTGCATGACCTCACTGCTCCACTGTAGGAATTTCAGATGTACCTACAGCTCACACTGCACCACCTCACCCATCGCAGCCTCACCTCCTCCCCCTCAACAGCAATGAGTGGAGTCCATGAGGCAGAGCCGGGGTATACCACAAGGGACTCCCGCTCTGCTGAAGGGGAAGGAAAGGAAGTCGCTGCATTTAGGGGGAGGAAGGAGGGAGGGAGGTCTGGGTGGACAGAGGGATGGATTCAAGGAACAGCAGGACTTTTTAGATGTGCAACATGGGCTGCGTTCAGACCTAAATCGGATTTTTGTGCCCATATGTGACCTGTATCCGATCTGTTTAAGGCAGTTTGAACAGCACGAATCCAACCCCGGCTGCTTTCACATGTGATCCGAAATCTGATATTTTGAAATGCAACTTCAGTCTGAACGGTCAGGTCGCATTTTTAACGTCAAACGTCATAATTCTGTGAAAAACAAATTTCTTCCGTGAACACAGTGCCCGTCTGCTTGGTCAAGTATTACATCAGGACCCTGTTTGCACATGCGGGTCACTTCAGGGTCACATTCAGTTCACATTCCAAACGGATAGAAATTGCATTTAATGTGTGATATATACGAGCAAACAAAAAAATCTGATTTCACCAAAACATCTGAATTGTGCATTAAGACCTGTTGTCTGAACGCAGCCTCAGTGAGTGTGTATTCATATATTGTCATAGAAAAACATATAAGATCATCAAAAACAATAGTAATCCAGTTCTAACTCCAGTGTGGATCATGTGACTAAAACAGACAGAAAAGAAAACAGTGAATGAATCAAAAGAACAAAGACAGATACCGATGGAAGAACTGAAGTGATTTGGGTTTTTATCCAGAAAACATGTTCAATGGATAGAAATCAGCTCTGAAATTCAACTACTATGAGCTGTTTGTGTTGAAATCATTCTATTTGTCCAAACTAATGGAGCTTTAGTTGAACCAGGCATTAAAATGAACAAACTGAAGAAAACAAACGTGGTCTAATATTTTTTTCCATGACTGTATGTGATTAAAGTCCACAGAATGCTCTTCTAGTTCACTGGACAGATGACCACTGGTGTCTGACTAATGCTTTAAAGAAAAAAAATCAAGCCACAAACTCATTATTTTTTCCGCAACTGTATGTAAATAGAGTAAATGGAAGGTGGTCTTGGAGGTTAAAGGGTCTAAATGTCTAATATTCTAAATGTAAAATGAGTTAATCAGATGGTTTAAAGTATGTACACACCCTTCAAAGACTGAAAACTCAAACATTTGATTATTGAGTGACTGTGTTTATTCACCTGAGACCCTTGCATTAGTCTTTTTGTTTGATATAATCTATTCCACCTACATTTGCATTCCAACATTTAATCATTACATGATTAGGACGTCTCTTATTTAACCAATAAATGCCATTATCATACTGTACTTTGATTACTTAATCAGTTGTTTCATTTGTACTGGCTCTCAGATACATACAATCACACAAGTTTTACTAAATGTTTTCACTAAATGCTTTTGCTCCTTTTTTTAAAGATGAAAGAAAAATGTTTTAATGAATGTGCTTTTGCTGAATGACTGATCCTTTTGAAAGATATGAGCTTAAATGTGTTTCCCCCAAGTGAAATGATTGAAAATATACCTCTACCTCTTATGATGCAGTAAAGAACTATTTTACATCTTTGATCAAATATGACATAAGGTCCTCTTGTTGCACATTAGAAGAATGAAAAATACATATTTTTTTTTTTCTTTTTTGTAGCCATTCTGATGCGTAAAAAACCAATAAAAAACAATACATATACACATACATAAATGCTTCACCTAAATCCAGTTTTATCAGTTGGTAGGTCATGACCCAACGGTGGGTCACTAAGTGTATGTAAAAATCTAAACTTTTCAGGTTTTTTTTGTTTGTTGTGTTTTTTTTCTAATGTCAGGCATTTATTTGGACAGACATGCATGAAAGGTTGACATATATGCAGACATTTGACTGAAAGGTGACTACATTTACAAATTTAAATGTCATTTATAGGCAAGATGTGGTTCAAATGTGTCTTAGTACTAGTATTGACAGTTAGAAGGGACTGTGTCTGATATGTCTGAACAAAAAAACAAATGAATAAATGAATGTGAGAATTAAACGATATTCCAAAAAAATGTAGTGTGTAATTTTTATGTTTTGACTTTGTTACATATAGATTTTTGTATAAAAATCACAGAAAAATAATATAAAAAGCTTTTTTAATCTGAAAAATAGTTTCTCTTTTATCTCAGTCAGTATTTATTTTTCAAATCGACCCAAAGTGCTTCTAAACCTGCTTCATCACATTCGTCTACATCTAGGTTGAATTTTTTAGCCCCTTGTCCTGTTTTTAGGACCAGTTTCACCCTTATGTATATTTCATCTACAGTACTGAGTCATGGCTCAGGAGGTAGAGCCGGTTGTCCAGTAACCGAAGGGTTGTCGGCTCGAGTCCCGCTGTCCTTGTCGTAAGCTTGGGCAAAACACTTCACCCTCTGCACCTCCAGTTCTGCTGCTCACACTGGTGTAATGAATGTATGAATGTATGAATGCTGCCCCAATGTGAGAGTGAATGAATAATGGATCCACTGGACACACTTTGAGTATATGGTCAAAGAATATATAAAGCTAATCTATTATTATTATTATTATTCTGACTTAATGGCCATAAGAAAATATGGTTCCCCAGGTAAGAACAGTCTCACATCACATTATTACCCGTTTTGCTTATACCTTCTATTCCTCAACAAAAATATTTTACGTGAAATAAAATCAAGAAGTCTTAACTTATCTGGCAGATTTAACAAACTCATTTCCATTTTAAGAGAAGACGCCTCAGGGAAAGGTGCAGGTTATCCAGATAAAGAACGGTGCAGGCGCAGCACCTTCACTGTATAAATGTGAACCTGAACTGAAAGGTTTGAAAATGTGACGTATAAAAGAGCAGGAGTGCAGTTCCCACGTGGCTTTTTTCTGTCTTTAATGCATCGACGTCTCCTCTCTTCCCACTGTATATAACACAGTACTGCTGTGAAGAACACATGATTATTTTGGTTGATGCTTTGACAGGTTTTAGGAAGAAAGTGGAAAATGTCTCAAAGACCAGGCATAAAAGAGATATAGTGCTCTGGAGAAGGAGTGCATGTGCAAAAACGTGCCCAGATCAGTGTTATTAAAGTCACTCCATTCTATCACACATAGAGACACACACTGACACCTACACAATAAATTGAATATCACAGTTTTAGTCAATGGCGTGATAAACACATTCATTTTAATATGGGATGCCTGAAGCTGCTTTGATCCTGGTCTATTTGTATCACAACAAAAGCATGTGTGTCTCTATGATACATGTGGAGTTTGTGAATGATTTTAGTGTGTGTCCCTGTGCAAAATGTGGAAATGTTTGAAGTGAACTGGGCGACGGCAGTGTGCGTGAGTGTGTGTACACGCCTGTGTGTGCAGAGATAAGTGTGTCTGAATTACTCTGTGCCCAACAAAGACCAGGCCAAGCATGCAACATGCATTTGATCTCAGCCGCCAACAAGCAATAAATTTTATATCAGGCTGGAAATGGAAATCCTGGTGGGCTGCCTCTAAAGGAGCTGATCAGAATACAAAAGCCTTTAAAGCAGGCAGCGAGAGACAGATAGAGAGCGGAGGGATGAGGGATGGAAAGAGAAACAGGGAACGATGACTAAGTGACAGACGAACGGACAAACTTACTGATAGAGCGAACAGTGAGCACACATTTAAAGCCCAGAGATAACTTTTATTTGCAGAGAGAAAAAGCTGCATGTAAATGTGTTCTAAAGGTGCCGTTTAACTGCGCCTGTGCTGCTGAGAGACCTGGAAGGAATTAATGAGTCGCGGCATGAGATTGTTAGAAGATAGAAACGAGGAGGCAAAGGGAGGAATGTGAGTGTGTGTGTGTGTGTGTGTGTGTGTGTGTGTGTGTGCGCGTCTGTGTGTGTGTGTGCGCGCGTGCGTGTCTGTGTGTGTGGGGGGGGTGATGGACAGTTGCAATGAACGAGGCAATGTGGAAATGCCCCTCGGATTTCTTAGCATGCTGCGCTTGGCTGAATTGCATCTCATCGCGTCTAACCTCCACAACTTTTCCTTTGGGAACGCCTCAATAAAAATGGTAACGTACATTAGGAATCGTCTTTACTGTAGGATTCATCCTCGGGTATTAATGCTGTTTTTCTGCTTCACCGTTCTATCTCTGTTACTATCCCTGTATCTCCTCGACCTCTTTCCCTATTTTTTTTTTCTTTCCTATTCCCTCAAATCCTGCTGGAGCAGAATGGTCTGCCCTGCTCTCTTTAGGTGTTGCCTTGGGGGTTTCTGGCTCCTTCTCCATGTGGGAGGCTGCCTCTGTGCAGGCCTAGCCATCCTTTAGCCGTTCTTTAATAGCGGTGCTGCTGTAACACATGGTACTGACTTGCCTAAGGTGCAAAACCTTTTGTTGTTATTTGTGTCTTCATCACCTCATACATCTGTGTCACACTCTGCATTGTGGTTTGTGTTGTTGTACATGTGCAGGTAGACAATACTGAGCAGCTTGGATAAGGCAGTGACTTGAACCTGGACTGAACTGACAGTGAGTCCGTTTACATTCACACTAATGCTCGGATCATTATCTGATTAATGCAGTTATCAGATTATTCATGTGATCATAGAAACAGTGGTGTAGTTGTTCATGGAGAAGTGGGTATACTCACAATGTTTGCCTTTAAAAAAAATAAAAGAACTATTTCAGAAAAATGTCAAGTTTTAGAAACAGTGGCATGTCAGACTATATTTAGTTTAGGTAAAATTCATTAGTATTTGGTCACTATTATAAAATGATCATGACTTGATCAGGAGCAGTTTGTAGCTTTTACTGGACACACAAGCAGCTGCATGAATGAAGATGGATTCAACATGACACAAACACAGGATAACGTTAGCCTTTCATAATGTTAGCCTTTCATACTGTTAGCTTTTCATAACATTAGCCTTTCATAATGCCAGCCTTTCATAACATTAGCCTTTCATACTGTTAGCCTAGTCACATAGTGGAACTACTGGCGATAACGTTGCTTCTCCTCTAAATGTTCAGT
>JAPTYQ010000023.1:1572354-1584759 GCA_029814465.1 Ostorhinchus cyanosoma
CACACACACACACCCACTCTCACACACACACACACACACACACACACACACACACACAAACACACACACACACACACACACACACACATAAAAGAGCATCTCCTCTGCTAGAGCAAAGCAGCTTGAGGAAATGAGATTTGTTCCGGAGGCAGAGATAGAATGAAAGTGAGAGAGGGAGACAGTCACGCCAACACATACTGTACTATCTTTTTCCTCTTTCTTTCTGTTCTTTGTGTGTTTCTCTGCTCTTTTCATCGTCTTTCTTTTATTCACAAACACACACACACACACACACACACACACACTCCTTTTGAGGTTTTTAATGTTTGGATTTAATACATAAAAAGGTACATTTCATGCCACAGAAAGTGACAGTTTTATTTGTTGAGTTGTGTGAGTGTGTGAACAAACTATATATAATAATTCTTAATATATTCAATTATTTTCAGAAACCAGATAAACTTTAAATCTTTCTAACTTCATTAAAATGGGACTAGTATTATATAACCTACGCAGCTTAGAAGTACATCCCACTGTCTTTCATTAAAGTCTGACTCGTATTTATTTCCATTTCTGGCGTCAGAGGCGGGTTCACATTGTTGGACAGTTGAAAGTTGAAATAAAAATGTGTTGACCTGAACCCATAAAGACCCAGAGCTGCTTTTGTGGCCGTTTAAAAATAGTTTGTCTCTATATTTAACAGAACCCGTAGGTCACTCGGGCATTTTCGGAAAGTTGTGGGAAGCAGAGCGGACGTAAAGGCCGACCGACCGACCAACTCTGTCTGTAAACAAATGGTCTGTTTCAAGCCTCGGTCACAAAGCTTCTGATGAACGACGGCTTCGGACGACTCTCCCGGTTCGTACGAGTTGTGGAGATCGTAGACATTCGTGGAGGGAGCAGTGGTTTCTTATGGCCGTCTTATGAAGTTCATACAACTGCTGCAAGAGTGGCCTTCGTGAGAAAATGACGTGGTTTTGTGTCAAACACCGTAAGAGCGTCTTAGGACCTCCTACATCTGACGTACGAACACTTCATGAATCATTTTATCGTAAGGTGGATATACGTCAGCCCTACAACAAAGTCACGGCGCTCTCAAGTCTTTGGTAGGAAGATATTACGATGTTTCAGAATATTTAATCGGTGTAAACAGTGGTCGTGGGCTCCATCTGTGTCATGATCATCACACTGAAGATGTTTAATAATGTCCACAAGACTGAAACTTCTACAGCTACAAGATGAAGACGAAGAAGAGACAGCAGCTGTTTCAGTCCAAAAGCAGAAGAAGAAAAGGGAAGCACATAACATAAAAAAACAGCTGAACGTACTTTAATGTCCCAGAACAGTGATCGGCCATCACCAAAGCTCATGTGGACATCTGCAGTCATGTCCACTTCCACCTGAACAGACTTGAATCTGAGAGTGTTTGTTCATCCTCCAGATGGTCGCAGAGGCAGAGCCTATCCCAGCCTTAGACATGTCCACCATGTCCCCATTTGGTGATGATTGATGTTCTTTTCAGACGTCAAACTGTGTTAAACCTGTTTTTACTTTTAACCCTTTTACATGTGCGGTTATGTATGGGACTGTGCGCTGTCCGTGGTGCTGAAACAGTATTCTGTGACGTATTCTGGAAAACTGACCTGAAATGAACAAAATAAGACACCAATTTAAAACATTTGAAATCAACAGTTAGATTTAAGAATAAAACACAGATACACAAGAATAATGGAGGGAAGTGAAGGTTAAAAACACATTCTCTCCATCAGCCTGATCCTCGTGGCCTCTGTACTGTGGACTGGACATTATTTCTGCAGGTTTGGTGTTTTGTTTTCAAGCTTATTTTTCTGTTAATAAAACACTTTATTCTCTCTATGTTCTACGCCGTGCGTCTGCGTCCAGTCATCGACTCCATCTTGACAGTTTGTATTCGACCCCTCTATGAATGACACGAATGCTGCACGAATGTCGTACGACTGCCGCTCTGCACCTTACGTCCACCTGAAGAAAACCGTGCGAATTTCTGTCTGTGCATCCGTTTATGTGCAGGAACATGTGGGTTCTGGAACGGCCTCCTGATCCAGGAACGTCGTGTGTTGTTCTTATGTTGTTCGTTAGTTCATTCATTAGCGCGCTGTGCCAAAAGGAGTTTCTTACTGCGTTTGTAGAAAATCTTGGTCTCGGTCACCTGGCTATGAACTTAAGAATGGTCCACGAACACTCCGTTCTTAAATGGCCACCTTCAGCAGGTCGTAGGAAATGGTCCATACGGTGTTCGTAGGCATTTAAAATGATGTTTGACTGAGGGTTATGGTGGAGAACACGCACTGTGAGGGAAGAGATTCAGGTGCATGATCACAGAAAGACTTATGAATACATGATACTAATTATCAAATAATTTGAGATAAAACATGAATTATAAAATCATTCACAGAGTAAAAGAAAAACATTAATTATATTAAAATCATACATTAAAATTAACAATGAAATTAGAATAGAGTAAATCAAGACATTTAAAAAAAAAAAACTATAACCCTAACCCTATAACATCAAACATATCATATTTGACCCATGACTTTTGAATCCCTCTACATGATCAGTGTGATATTTTTTTGTCTTCAAAAACCTGATGTATACAATTAGATACATGCAATACACAGATAATCCACCAGGGGGAGGAGTTTATTCAACAGAGGCCTTTAGTGACACTACAAGACTGACATGAATGAGGAAAAACTGGGACCATTTAGAAAAGGAATGAACCATTTTTTTAGACATGTATTTGAGCATTGAGACCCGATGGATCAAATATGATACAAAAGTGAAACTCATACATGGAAATTGATATTTGAAGAAAAAAAAATTAAGGTTGTTCAGAAGAACCAATAAAGGCTCCAGTTTCAAAGAACTGGGATTTCCTGTCAGTGACTTAACAGTCCAGGCTTCACAGAGTTAAAAGGCAGATCAGTGTTGGTTCCTGTGGTTTCCACTCATGTCATCCATCTCATCATCTTTTCACTTCACTGAAAGATTCAAGTTTGCTCTTTCAGTGAATTTCCATGTCATATCACAACATAACCTCTCTGCATTTGCATCTAAAACACTTCTCATCCTTTCCTTTCTCATCACTTGCCATCCTTCATAGACCTGGACCAGAAGATCAGGAACAAATAATGATGCCATTCCCACGGAAACGCAGAGCGACACCAACATTATCACAGGACGCAGGGTTTGACGGGACGCTGACGGTCATTTGTGGAGGATTTTTCATGTTAGAGATTCATTTTTTATCACTTCTAATACTAGTCCTTTGTGAATAGGGCTTTTTTTTTGTAATTGCCAAGATTTGGGCTACACATAAGCGCTCGTGTCAAGTGAACAGCTGGGGGTTGGTGCCTTGCCCATGGGCAGCCCTTTGTCATTGAAAGTGTTTTGTCCTCTAACACTCCCCCTCTCTGATCAACACATATAGGACGTGTTTTTCAGTGGGTACAGAGCTGTTTTAAACCCTGCTGGAGGGGGTATTTATACGTCTATTTAGAATAATCCCCCTATTTGTTTCAGAGCTTTCCTTTATTTCCGCGCCGTCCACCTGTGGTTGGTGTTCGTAGAAATCACTCCAGACTGATGCAGTTATTTCTCTTAAAAACACCACAGGACCACCGTTCTTTCCACTTTTCTATCTTCAAGTGCCTGACATTGCTGGATATGGCTGAAGGAGCACTGATTGGTTGGGCACATATTGGAAAAGCGGAAATGAGTGTCTAAGCCTTGAGGGTTCCGTTAGTGTGTGAATGTGGACGACCGAAGCCCAACAGTCGACCACCGACCCCGATGCACGCCACATACCGTTCACTCGACCGAACAATTAAACATGCGTCACTCATGTCATATTTCTAGTCTTTATGAGGATAAAATTAATAAGAATTTACATCGTTTGTTTAGTTTAGTTTATTTCGAATGTGCAACAAAAGAAAATAATCCTATTTAGTCCTAAAAAATGAAACGGATTATAAGAAAACAAAACAAACAAGTGGTGCCACGCACAACAAACCCCGCCCCTCACAAAGACTATGGGTTTGACCTTTCAAGGTCGCTCAAGGTCAAAGGTCATGTCGCCATGTTGGAGCCTACATGTAGTTTCCCATCTGTCAACAACAGTAACTGAGTACTTCTCACCACTCTGTTTGGAGTTACGACCATTTCAAATCATGTGACCTTGAGTTTGACCTTTTAACATCACTCAAGGTCAAAGGTCATGCCTCCATTTTGAAGCCCATACCTGGTTTCCTGTTTGTCAGTGATAGTAACTCAGTCTTTATCTCCACTCATTTTTCCGTTATCGTCCATTTGAGTTTTTTAGGTATTGACCCAGTGACCTCTGACCTCTGGGGTCAACAATAGGTCAAAGTCTATTCACACAAAATGCAGAATTGAAAGACAAGTGTTTTCATGCTCACTGGAAGTCTGAAACACTGTCTGTGATGGACGACAGAAAATACCACAGGGGCCTGGGGACGCCTTCCGTCATGACGTCAAAACTGTGGTTCAACATTTTGCCACCAGGTGGAGCTTCATGACTGAGATGTCACTGTTTTAGCCGCATCTTTGGAACTATTTGTCTGATTCATCCCAAATTAAGTGGAAATGATAAGTAATGATCTCAGCATATGTTCTGTCATGACGCTAAGCATGTACAGTTCCAAATTTTGTCACTACGTGGAGCTTCATGACTAAGAAATTATCATTTGTGTCGTCCTACGAAGGTGTTAACGCGATAACTTGAAGGATACTCGGTTTAGAAATTGAATGAATATCATGGAGAGGAAGAACTGATTCGATTTTGGATGATTTACCATTTCTAGTTTACCCACAAGGGGGCGCTCAAAAGTTTAAAATCACTAAACACTCTTTTGTTCATATCTCTAGAACTATTTGTCTGATTGACTTCAAATCAAGTGCAAATGAAAGGTCATGACGTGGGGACGCCTCAGGTCATGATGTCATAGCTGTCTGGTTAAGGATTGGGGGCGTTTGGGGATAGACCCCTAGCCATCGCTTATAACAGCTAGTTTTGTGTAGTTTCAATTTTACATTATATATTTAAAAAAATCACTAAATAGCATCAAGCTATTACAAAGAAAGACAAAAGAAATGCACATACTGCCACCATGAGAGAAAAATAACAGTAAATATGAGAAAAGCTTTGTTAAACTGCGTGACTTCTCCTTCCTTCTGCAAAGCTCCCACTCAAACTTGTCTTTCCAGTGTGTTAGTCTCTCTCCCTTGGCTGTTTTTTTAAGCACAGCTCTGAATAAATAAATGCTAAATCAAGCCTGTCTCATAGTGGTAATTCAAAGCACCCAGGGCAGAAGTGAATTTTAAGGCAAGCTGAGGAGGCAGAGACTTTAGCTGAAGGCAGATAAACTTGATAAACAGCTAAAAAAAAAAAACCAAAAAAGAAAAAAAAAAAAAAAAAACAAGACACGTAATTTGAAATTTATTACAATCAGAAAACAGCCACAGAAAAACCGGATCGCATGGATTACTTACAAAACACACACGTTGTTCCTTCATGTGTTTAAGGAGTTTTATATCGACTACATTTCATTTCCTACAGTGAAATTCCACAACTTAAGCCTGACCCGTAACTGAACCTTAAACTTAGCCTAAACCTTAAACAGGACTCAACTGTCAAACTTCACAGTTTATTCTCTGAGGGAAACTCACTTCTGTAAAAGTGTCGACAGAAATATTATGAGGAAACAGATTTAGATCCTTTTAAGGTAAGAAGACCACGACCACACCTGCAGACACAGATATGCACCTGGACACTGAATACATGCGCTCCAATCACTTCCATGGAAATAAGTGCATGAAACCAAGGACTTAATAATAATAATAGATTAGATTTATATAGTGTTTTTCTATGAACACATACTCAAAGTGCGTCCAGTGGCTCCATTAGACAAACAGACGGCCTCGAAACATTTGTGAAAGAGTGGGTCGACCTTCAGGTGCTTCAGCAGTTCTATGATGACAGCCATCAGCGAGGCCGCCGCCATTCATCCAAATGAAATGGAAATCGGATTTTTTAATGAGGACGATTTTTAAAAAAGGAAAATCCGTGAATGGATTTCCTCTCTTGTGCCTCCCGTAGGCTCCTCCCCCTTCCTGTGACAGCGGCCTTTCACAGACGTCTTAAATCTGTGATGGTCGCAGTAGTGGTTCCACCCTCCAGTTCAAACTGGTCTACACTGGGATCATGTGACACCGTCCTGCACAGACTCGTACCGGAGCGTCTTCTTCCGTTTGGGGTCCAGGTCACGGGGGCAGGAGTCCAGACGGCCTCTGCCCAGATTCATCCACCTGCTCCGAGGACATGATCGCTCCAAAAACAGCATAAAAAGAAGACGTTAGAATAAGACATGGTTATTCAGAAACCAACACGCTGTCCGTGTGTTTATCATGTATGCAGAATAAACCCGCCCCCTGTGAGACGATCCGTTGGTTTCACGTTGTCTTTGTGAAACCGAAGCGACAGTCAGATCCTCCACTTCAAATCCAACCACATGGGATCAGTCGTGTCACATGGTCCACGGACACACCACTGGCGCCGGTCACTGACGTTCATCGGTGTCACTTGTGTCGGTCCATCGTGTGATACCGTCACAGATTCCAGGTTTGGAGCAGGTCCTTACATTCCAGGCTGCTCACGAAAACGACATGCTGACTTCTGTGGTCTTCTGTAGTTTTACCCAAAAATCTAAATCGAAATAAAAAATGGAGTTTTTAGATGAAAATATCAGGATTTTATTTTTGGCAGTTCATCATCTAATGACACTTTGCATTCAGAGCTGGTTTACATGTGGACCTGATCCTTAAGCCAGTTCAGACCCAAAACAGAATCCTGTCAACTATTAGCAGTATTAAAACCTTTTAAAGCCCCCCCCCCCCCCCGAAGGTGAAGCAAGGAATATTATTTTTGGTTCACTTTGTTTCTTAGTTTGTTTGCACTTTAGCAGCAAAAGTATTAGTTGAATTCAGACCAAACTGGGTTCATAGATTTCCAGTGACCGAGAATAGATCTCATTACATTTTGGGAAACGTAGGTCAAAGTTCAAAGTTTTTATGAATTTTCTAAACCTTTTTTTTTTCTTCATTTACTCGTAACGGGCAACATTTCAAATCTTGGCACATAAATAGAGGCACTTGATATGACATCAGCACATGCATAGACATGATGACATCAGCTGGATCAATGACAAAATAAGATATAATACATGTGAGGGGCGGGGCTTGTTGCGCCTGGAACCACTGGTTTAAGGTATTAAACACAGATTTGTAAATTCCAGACTTTTGAAGACCCTGTGGAAACCCTGTTCAGAGGTGTCGAACACACTGATACTAGACTCTGGAGCCGTGGAGGCCGTTCTCTGGCAAATTAATGGTGGAGTTGAGGTTTGGCGCCTGCCAGGGGATCCGGACTTACCGACCACGTTGTGCCAAGAGTAAAGTTTGGTGGAGGGGGGATTAGGGGGTGGGGTTGTTTTTCAGTGTTTGGGCTTGGCCCGTGAAAGGAACTCTTAATACTTCAACATAACAAGACATTTTTGGACAATTTCATGCTCCCGGCTTTGTGGGAACAGTTCGGAGATTCCTCTTCCTGTTCCAAATGTGAGCGCTGGTGAACAAAGCAGGGTCCGTAAAGACATGGATGACTGAGTTTGTTGTGGAGGAACCTGAGCCGCCGGCGCAGAGGCCTGAGCTCCACCTGATAAACACCTTTGAGATGAGTTAGAGTGGAGGTCTTCTCACCAAACATCAGTGCTTGACCTCATAAATAGCATAAACAGACTCGTAAACCTGATGGAAAGACTTCGCAGAAGAGTTGAAGCCGTTAAAGCTGCAGAAGTTGGACCGACTGTAGAATATGATGTCATTAAAGTTCATGTTTGTGCACAGACAGAAGTCCCAATACTTTAGATAAGATGGCCTGTGTTTGATGTTCTGACATAAGTGACAGATGCATTCCTCAGGGTCAGTTTGACCCCGTTCTGCTGCTGTTGTCTATGGGATGTGGATGTGGAAGGCAGCGGAACAGAAAGAAGCGTCAGATGTTCAGTTTCTGACGAACCTGCAGATAAAAAGACACCGATCATCTACAAACACACGATCACACACAAAGTACCGAAGCTCTGCAAAAATACATGAAGTCTTTGACGACGGTCCGTGGATCTGATGGAACTGCATTTCCTTTTAAGAAACCAAAGAAAACCAGTGGTTAATTGACTTTCATTTTAAAATAGAGGAATTAATCACATGAAATCTGGAGTTGGTAGACATTGGTGGAGGGAACACGTCTACGATGTCCAGATTTCATACGAACTGGAAGATTCGTACAAACCCATCATTTGTAAGAATCTTTGTGACCGAGGCGTTAGCGCTCTATCCTTGAAAATGACGACATCTGAGGTCAGTGGATCTGTTTGTAACTGGATTTACTTTTCAGAAAAAAAAGAAAAACTAGTGGTTAATTGAGTTTTGTTTTAAAATAGAACCAATTTTGATTGAATTTCAAGGCGTTTTTCTTTTTCAGTGTCAAAACAGATAAACCACATTTTAAAAAACGGATTGATGTTTGTTTCCCCTAATAATAATTTTTTTTTAAAAGTTATTACTGGACCAAAAAGGCCTGTTTTTTTTTTTTTCTGACCCTGGGTGTTGTCAGTTTGAAGGAAACAGTGTTGATGCTTCGGTCACAAAGACTCTTACGAACGATGGGTTTGTGCGAATTTTCCAATTGATATGAAATCTGGACATCGTAGACATGCTGCCTCTACAAACACCTACGAACTCCAGATCATACGAACTGGAAGCATTAGCACTCTTTTCCAAAAAATGACAACATCTGATCTCAGAAAGTGAAAAAAAACAAAAAAACAGGTGTTTTTGGTCCGTTTTTCCATTTGTCTTTTTGTGTTCTTAGAGAAAACAAAAATCACTCTGTTTTTTTATTTGGTTTATCTGTTTTGACACTGAAAAAGGAAAATGCTTTGAAATTCAATTTTAATTTATCTATTTTAAAGTGAAAATCAATGAATCACTAGTTTTTCTTTTTGTTGCTGAAAAGAAAATCCACGGATGAGCAACAGTAACAACTTTCCATGTGAAGATTCTGTTCTGGAAACTTCAGAGGTTTGGACCGACTGTGTGTGTGGACGTATGCATGTGAAATATGTGTTTATTATAAAGAAAGAGTCCAGATTAACACTTTACTCTGCTAAAGTGAGAGTGTAGAAACAGATACTGACAAAGACGACAGAAGAAGAGAAAGAAAACAGAACCGTTGTATATTTTTAGGGATTTATTTCGAACATGCAGTGAAATTCAACAAGTAAAACAAAGTAGTTTCATTTAAATGCCTGAAAAGGGGAGGGAAGAAGTGCAGCTTAATATTTGTCACGATTGTCAAAACCCTGCATTTAAAATCAAGTCGACACACAAAGTACGTGCACACAGATTCACACCACTGCTGCAAAAGCTGCAAAAGCTGCCAAGTGTGTGTTCTCCAAATAAACTCAGAATAATATGTATATTCCAGCCAGACTTGAAAATTCACACTTTTCAGAGTCAATCTTCAGTGAAAGCGGTTTTTAAAACTTACTATTCCAGAGTTAATACAGTTTGAGTCGGTGTTGAAAATTCAGAACAAGTCAAATCCTAAATGACATTTTATTTTACTGTTGATTCTTTTCTTATATTGAACAGTCTCAGTTTTTCAGCGTCATAGACTGTGAAATGTGGTTTTTTCTGGACGTTCAAACACTCAGTCGGACACATCTATCATATAAACTGTTAATTCTACAGAAGTTTTTTGCTCAATAGTTTTTACTCTTTTTTCTTTGTCTGGTTTTCTATTGTACGATTAGCCTGTTTATCTTTTTTCTCCTCTCTCTTTTTTCTTTCTTTTATATTTTATTCTTGGAAATGTTGTTGTACTTTTCGAATGTCAGCCCTTTTCATGTATTTGGCTGTAACCGTTCAGTCTGAGTAAACTTTCCTATTTCTGTCGTCTTTAACAGTTTTCTTTTATTGTCAGATCTATGTGATGTTTTATTCTGTTGGTCGTTTGTCCAACAGACGGAAATGAGCTTCTCTGTTAAATCTGGTTCTTTGCGACTAATGCCAATACACACAGTCCTGTAATTAAATAAATTAAATAAATAAATACAAATAAAAAACATAGAAACATTGTGATCGTCATCTGCAGAATAACACCAATGTATTTAGATAAATTATAGTGGTCGTAGATACTTTTTATGTTCAGGTAAGGACATACTTTGCTGAAAAAGTCCCTTTTTCTTCAGTTTTGATGAACAACAACCTTAATAATAATAATAAAAATAATAATAAATCACATAGATCTAGAAAAATATCTGATGTTCACTGAAAAATGCAACACATCAATTATAATATTGTAATAAATGGTGATAAAGCAGTTTAGAAAAGGTTAAATATAGAGAAAAACTCCACCACAGACAGAATTGTAAAGTTGACGAGTTAATACCAGCTTTTAATGACACTGAAGCAGTTTTACTCTGATCGGTGTTAGAATGACTCATCCTGGGTTTAAATGTTGTGTCACTCCACCTGTTATTGTTTACCAGGAAAAGGCTGAATACACATCATGTAAAATAGTAGTGTTTTTTTTTTTTTTTAATCAAATAAAAATGATGTTCACACACACACGCACGCACGCACACGCACACACACACACACACACAAACACACACACACACACACACACACACACACACACACACAAAAACAGCTTTAAGCCATATTTAAGGAAGTTTACATGGTTCAAAGTAACACTGCTTCCTTTAATAACTTAATTAACTCTGATAAATGGATAATGAGCTTTGAACTGTGTGACCTTTGACCTTTATGACCAAATGTTCAGTAAATCGATCAGTGGTTCGATCCCGTCCTCCTTTAACGGAACCAAACAAACAAATGGAGCTTTATTTGGACCAGGCATTAAAATGAACAAGAAACTGAACTAAAAAAGAGCTGTTCTAATCATTTTCTGCATCTAATGAACAAGAAAAGATGACAAACTGTATTTTACACCAATGATTGACATGTATTGATAGAATTAATGGATCAACAGGTATTAAACGGTTTAGATCAGTAGATGCTTTTGGTCGTCGGTGTCTGTTTGGGTCTTTATGGGTTAACGTAGAAATGCATGGTTTTATTTATTTTTTGTCAGTAAAAATGCACATATTGAAGATAGAGAATTAATTTGCGTTTGAGTTTATTAGAAAGATAAAGGAGGAGGCCGAGTTTATAAAAAGACAGAATTAGCCTTCAGAGCAGAACTTCTATCAGTGGCCTGTGATAATATATGCATGTGATGGTTTATTGATCTGCCCTAATGTTCAGCTATTTGTGGCACAAGATGCAAAGAGAGAGGGAGACAAACAGAGTGATGAAGGAAGAGAAAGAAGGGAGTGTGGGCCAAGAAAAAGAAGAGCCCAGTGAATGAAAAGGCTGAGACAGAGTGAAGAATGACAGGAGAAGAGTGGAGGTGACATGAGTGATGGAGCGAGGGATGGGAGGGAAGAGGTGACGGAGAGAAGTGATGGAAAATGGAAAAGGGGATTGAAGGAAAAAAAAGAAGAAGAAGAAGGAGCAGAAGACGCATGGACAGGTGGAGAGAGCAGGTAACGGAGAGCAGCAGCCGTTTGGAACTGGAATGCCATCGCTGACATTTCAATCACAGGGACTTAGTGTTGTTGGAATGAATTTCCACATTTTCCCAAGATGCAGTAAAAAAAAAAAAAAAAAAAAAAGAATAAGAAGAAGCTATAAAGTTAATGGAGAACGACTCTGAAATGTTTGGGTTTTTTCTCGCCGTCTTCCCTTTGGCACATTCCTTCAACACAAAAGCTGTGGAGCGAGTAGTTTCCAAAACATACGACAGTAAATTAAACCGATGAAAGTGAAACAGACGGACCTGGACATTTATTCAACCACCGGAGTTAGTTTAGTTTGAGTTTGAACATAAAAAAACAAAGAACAATTAGACACAAACACACAAAAGGTTTCAATGTTCGAAAAGCAGTGGGATGAAGGTTGACGTCTAGACTCCGCCCACTGCTGTAGTCCAGGGCATGAGCAGTTTACGCACTTATTAGAAGAGCCAGGGTTTAGACTGGTCCCATAATGGTCCTTTAAAAGTGTTGAACTGCTCCTTTAATCACGCTGCTGATGACATCACAGCTTCGGCAGCCGGACACTTTTTGGACAAAACCTGAGAGGAGGGAATCTTGTAACTATGTTTTTTTGGGTTTTTTTTTTTTTTTTTTGATTTTTCAAATAAATTTATTTTTTTAA
>JAPTYQ010000023.1:1804404-1815097 GCA_029814465.1 Ostorhinchus cyanosoma
CCCCCCCCCCCCCCCCCCCCCCCCCCCCCCCCCCCCCCCCCCCCCCCCCCCCCCCCCGGTTAATAAGCCTTGATGCTAAATGTCTGTCTGCTGGTGTGAATATTCTGGGTGGATGCAAACACCGTATATGCAGGATTCATGTGAAAGGCTGGGGCTCATTCGTCATGTCAGCAGAATCCCTGGGTTTAAGGAAACGCACCAACATCCACTTCATCTTCGCTCCATAATGAAGTGCACGTGTGTCACTGCTGCAAATTACAAAATAAAACCATTTCACAGATTGTTTGCAGATAGAAAAACATAAATTTACCCATTTTGTAACCGAAATAAGTGACAACTCTTGTGAAATTGAACCCATAAAGACCCAGAGCTCCTTCTGTGGCAGTTTTCTCTATTCAACCTTTATTCAGTCATTTATTTTCCTCTGTATTTGGCATCTTTTCCTACATATGTTTAATTCACTGCTCATGCAGACGTTCATAAATGCTTGGATTAAAGTGAAAACTGCACATCGTAGTCATGGGGTGTTTGGAAAAACACAGCTGACGGGTGCATCCCACCCCCCACCCCCCCACCTGACACCAGGGGTTTGTGGGTAACTGGCTCTGGTATTTTAGCTGGGTTTTTTTTGGTTTTTTTTATCTGTTTCTTGTCTATTGTGTGTTCATTTTTAGTTTTTTCCATCTAGTCTTTGTTTTCAGTCTATTGTCTTCTAACGTATGTGTCTGTGTATATAAACACGTATGAATATTTGGTCGTTTTCTTTCCTTTCATGATTTTTTGTCTGTTTTTTTTGGTTCTTGTCTATTGTCGTCTAACAGTTTTTTGTTTTTTCTTTGCAGCAACTGTGGTTTTTTTTTGGTTTGGTTTTGGCCTATTGTGTTTTTTTTATTATTATTATTTCTAGTTTCTTGTTGTTGTGATTTTGTAAGTAAAAATTTAAAAAAAGGGGAAATAAAGAAATATATCTAACACAGTATATAAATCTCTAAATATACAAACATGTATACAGCTCTGAATATAAATATACCAAATATTCATATTTAAACACTATTGAGACAGAATTAGAACAATTTGTGTTATTAAAATATGTGCTTGTAATGAGGAAAATGAGTATGAAGATGGATTTACTGAAACTTTGCTTTTATTTTGCTGGTCTGACCCAGTTGAGATCAAATCAGACTGAATGTGGAAACTGAAAGAACATGGTTTAGAGGGAAAATAAACTTTAGGAGGTCACACAAAAACAGTGGTGGGTCTTTAAGGGTTAATTAAATCAGGACCGTATTAGAGAAGGTCTGAGCGGAACCTTTGAGTCCAACCTTTTCCACCTTCATCCCGACTCACTTTTTAAAAAAATATTGGAAGGAAACTTTTTCACAGCACTGATTAGAAAATGCTGATTGGATTTGAAGGTCGCAGCGTGTCTGTGTTGACCTGAACCCACTTTCACCTTTCTCCAGCTGAGGTCCACACCTTCACTGTACGCCACCTGTTCACAGACCCACAGGCTCCACACTGAAGTGGAAGTCTGCCTGGAGCACAGGATCATGGAATTAGACTCCCAGGTACACAGCCATTGTGCAAACCCAGCAAACCTCTGCCTAATTAAAATATGGACTTTTCCCAATTAACAGGAACAAGTTGCCAGTCTTGCAAATGTTCATCCCCATGAGCTGCTGTAATGGATATTCAGATATATGGCTTCATTTAGGTTATTAGATTCAAACTAAGTGTTTTTTCCGCTGAAGGCTGTTTAAGACTCATGGAGGTAAAATTTGTGAAAAAGACATTAGATCTGAGTTCATTTAAATGTGAGGAATGACAGGTGTCCCGTGGGTGCAGTTTAATCAGAGTCAGTACCTCCAACAGTTAAAGGGAGAACACCAGGGGAGGGACACCGGAGTCTGCACATTTAAGGAACAGGGTCTGTCCGTCTGGTGGAAACTACATTCAGTATTAAACATTCATTTATGTCTGTGCTTTTCAACTTTAGGGTCTGGACGTCACTGGACTCCCCACAGAAAGGCCCCGCCCCCACGGACTGGTGTTGGAGTCGAACCCAGGACCTTCTGTCTGTGAGGCACCAGTGTTATCCACTGCACATCTGAGTCACATATGTTCAGTATTATTCTGTCACCTCTCTATCTCATATTAAACTCTAGATTCTGTGGTTTCCTGGTGCTTTCACACATACTCACACATTTCTATTTAAACTCTTCTTCTCTTGTTATAACGTCTGTTTTTTTGTTTGTTTTTTTTAATTCATGTGACTCTTGTTGCAGAAAAAGGTCTTTCCATTTCAGTTTTGTCTGATATTCTGTTTACATTTCATCTGAAAAACCACCTCTTAAAAACCTGCGCAAAAACCTTTGATTGAAAAATGAGAGTTTTGGTGAAAGTGTCATTTTTCCATGACATGTACATTTTATGTTCAAGTTATATTCAAGTAAAAATACTCTTGTAAAAGTAGAAGTATTGATTCAAGTCCTTTACTTAAGTAAAAGTAACAAAGTACAACTTCTGAACTCTTATGAAGTATAAAAGTAAAAAGTAAAACTGCATTTTTTGCCATGAATGAAACAATATTTAAATTCCACAGTGAATGGTACTGACCAGAGTCCTGCACCGGGTCTGGTACCAGAGTCCTGCACCGGGTCTGGTACCAGAGTCCTGCACCGGGTCTGGTACCAGAGTCCTGCACCGGGTCTGGAACTAGAGTCCTGCACTGGGTCTGGTACCAGAGTCCTGCTCCGGGTCTGGTACTAGAGTCCTGCACCGGGTCTGGTACTAGAGTCCTGAAACCGGGTCTGGTACCAGAGTCCTGCACCGGGTCTGGTACCTGACAGGTAATGCGCAAAAACATGTGGGTACGTTTTTCACAGGTAAAATGAAATGAAATGTGGGCGGATAGCAGGCAAGGCCGTGAAAAATAAAAGACTGGAAAGTTTGGAAAAAGTGGACCCGTGCAGGACTCTGGTTCTAACCGGTGCTCTTTAAATAAATTTACTTCAGTTCAGTAACTAAGTACTTATATTTGATTACTTCTCACTTCGTTGACACATAAACAGTACCACAGTCTTTTATGGTTTGGGATTTTCTCTGTAACTCAACACTGATTTTTTTATTGGTAAGTTTTTATTTTTATTTGTATTTTTATCAATTACAATAAATTCCAGGCGACCCTGTTTAAATTCCAGGCGACCTTGTTTCAATTCCAGGCAACCTCATGTGGGGTCCTAAACCCAAGGTTGAAAACGCGGCTCTAAACTTTTTTGGCTCTCTCGCTCTTTTTCTCTCACTTCTTTTTTTGTTTTTTTCTTTCTGGGCCTCTTGCCCGTTCCCCTATTTCACTCGTCTTCTCGTCTCTTTCCATCCACCAAAGTATTCTACATCAGTCTGTCGATGTAAAAAAACCTCTTTAATTAAGTTTACTGCTCTGGAGACTTATCCTCTCATCTCACTCTCTTCTCTCCTTTTTGCGATTCCCTACATACCTTTTTTCTCGCTCTGTTCTCATTCACTGGATCCCCCCTCCCTCCCCTTCCTTTCTCTTCCTTTTCTTGAACTTTTTTCTTCCTCCTTCTCGTCGGCTGAGCATCTCTTCATCTCTCGTTCCCATCAGGACACTTCCAGCCTTCTCCTCCTTCTCCTCTCACACTTTCTCCTCATCTGTTCTGCTGTTCCCAGAGCTCTGATTGGCACTCAGCAGATGTTTCACAGCTGTTGCCGAGCAGATAGATTGCTCATTTTTGTGCCTGTTCAGCCTCCGTCCCCCTTTGACTCCCTGCTCCCTGTCTGTCACTGCCTGTCTTTCTCCTTTTTTTCCTTTTTTCCGTCCTGTCTCCTCTTTGCTCGCCACACATCAGGACAAATCCCAGCCTGTTTTTTCAAGCCCGTCTCTGCGTCTTTGTTTTTCCTCTTTTGCTTTGGACATTCTGTCTCAGCAGCTGCGCAGGTTTGATGTATGTTTTACAAGCTCGTGGGCTTTTCTTCAGGAGCTGGGATGTTCACACACATCTGTTACCTGAACCTAAACCACCAGGGTGTCCACATTGGATCTGCGCCCTCTCATTAGAACACACTCAAATATTACATGACTTTTAAGTTGTTTTTGTCAGATGTGGTCAGTTTTTTTTGACAGCAGACAGATGACACTCCTCTGTTTGCCTCAGAAGAACCTTTTCACGCTGTATTTCTGTCTCTGACAGTGTTTATAAAGTAAAGTCACACTTGAGTAGAAGTACTGGTACACTAGCAAAGAATGACTTTGGTAGAAGTTCAAGTCACCAACTGACCCTAAAGTTCAAGTCTTTACGTAGTTAGTATTTACTGTAATTAAAGAAGGGTAGGAGATGATTTCCTGGAGCATTTTTTTACTACATTGCTTAAAATCCCTTGTCCTTGTCCCAAGTGGAGGAGTTTAAGTATCTCGGGGTCTTGTTCATGAGTGGAGGAAGGATGGAGCGTCAGACTGACAGGTGGACCGGTGCAGCGTCTGCAGTGATGCAGATGTTCTATCGGTCTGTGGTAAAGAAGAAGGAGCTGAAGGACGCTCTCCGTTTAGCGCTCAGTCTTCGCTCCTACTCTCACCTCTGGTCATGAGCTTCAGGTCAGGACCAAAAGGACAAGATCCTGGATACAAGCGGCCAAAATGAGTTTCCTCCACAGGGTGGTTGGGCGTACCCTTAGGGATAGGGGGAGGAGCTCAGTCACCAGGGAGGAGCTTGGAGTAGAGCTGCTGCTCCTCCACATCCAGAGGGACCAGCTGAGGTGGATCAGGGATCTGTTTCGGATGCCCCCCAGACGCCTCCCTGGGGAGGTGTTCTGGGCATGTCCTTCTGGGAGGAGGCCTCAGGGAAGACCTATGACATGCTGGAGAGACTACGCCTCTGGGCTGGACTGGGAACACCTCAGGGTCCCACAGGAAGAGCTGGAGGAGGAGTCTGGAGAGGGAAGTCTGGGCATCCCTGCTTAGACTGCTGCCCCCGTGACCAGATGAGAGGAAGAAGATGGATGGATGGATGGATGGATGGATGGATGGATGGATGGATGGATGGATGGATGGATGGATGGATGGATGGATAAAATCCCCTTAGCACCCCTTGGACAGTGACATCTCCGCAAAATCAGGTATTTTCCTTTATTTAATTCACTGATCAAGTAAATGTAAATAAAAACTCACATTAAAGTTGAGGGTCATTAAATCAGAAACAAAGGAAACTAAAGAAAAAATGACTTTTTTTGCAAACACATCATTAACTGAACATAAACCAAGTGTCTCTGTCCACTGTCATTCATCAAACTACATTAGTTTTATTGCTTTTTTTATTATTATTTTTGGTTTTTTTAATGGTTTTTATTTATATCCATCTCATCCACCTCCTGTTTTTTGGGGGGAAACGTAGAAGACATCAAGGATCTTAAAACAGGAAGTTACTTGCTTAATTATTCCATCAAAATAAAGGTACAGATCATATAAAGACATAAGTGGTTTTGCAGTTCAGTATTGGATCTACTGAGCCTGATTTACATATCAGAGGTCAAAGGTTAATTATATTCCACTGCAGTTAGCTGAAATATCCTAATAAAGTTTGATAGAGAGCTCAGTGTCGGTAATTATGGCAGAAAGCATCACAAAGCAGCCCGTGAAATAGCAGGACATTTGCTGAAATCATAAATACTTGAAAGGTTTGACATGCAAATCTGCACCTGTGAAACAAATGTTCCTTTTGTTTAACAGAGGATGTCTCAAAGCAGAATTGTATTTGCTGGTGCATTATCATCGGAATAGCTCAGCACCACACCTGTCAGCTGTGCACAAAAGCAAAAAAACAATACAATCCAGACGCACAAACCGCTTTACTGATGTCAACTGAGGGTGACACAGCGATGCCACGCATTTTGGCAAAAGAAACCCAAAATTTCCACAGAGAAGCTTGAAGAAATCCTTAGCAACATGTTTAAATACATAATAAGTACAAATTATAACTGAGGTGCTTTTGTTCTTAACCCTTAAAGACCCAAACATCCACTATCGACCAAAAGCATCTACTGATCTGAACTATTTAACACCTGTTCGTCCACTAATCCTGTCAATACACGTCAATAACTGGTGTAAATACAGTTCTTCATCTTTTCATGGTCATTAGATATGACCATATTTGGACGTTCAGGGGCTCCATGGTTAACCCATGGACAGTGGATGGAAATGAACAAAAATGGACTAAAATAAAAAAACAAACCCTACACAGTAATAAATACTATGAAAAGAAGCAAAAAATCTACTGAAATGAAGTAAATTAAAAAAAAAAGGAAAAAAGAGAGAATAAAATAAGGAACAAAATGAACAAATAGAGCTGAAGTAATTAATAAAATAAACAAAAATGATTTAAGTCAACAAAATAAGTAACATAAAAGAAAATACAATGCAAAACTGAAGAAAAAAAAAAAAGAAAATGACCAAATAAACAGTATTGACCAGCACTGGTTCACCAGTAAAACCAATGGAGTCGGACCAGTGACAGTGGGAGGACACACTGGGTTCAGGGTCAGTTTAGGACAGAATTGGCTGAAAAAGTCACTTTTTCTTCAGTTTTCTCTGTTTTCATATAAAAACCTTTGAATTTACTCTGAGTTTTCACGAACATCTAAAATAAAAATAGGAAATGAAATATAAGAAAATGCATGATTCACACTGAAAAATACTAAATAAAGGAGATAATATTACAATAAACGGTGATAAATCACTTAAACCAACACAACAGATGATATTTTCCAGGTCCTTTTGGTTTTATAAGGACTGACAGCTGGTTGGATTAGACTTTGGTCCTCAGTCCAGAGCGTCTGTATCGCCTGCACTGACACTACGCAGCTTTAGGGTTCAGTACGTTCCCTTAAACAGAAACAACTACAACATTGGACTGTTTTACAGCATAAGGTACAGATACGTCACCGAACTGATGGAGGCGTGGGCACGAAGGGACCGACAGTGACCAGAGTTTGGCTTTTATTTTAGTTTTTAGTGTTGAAAAGTACATTAGATAAAACATCTGCAGGCAGATGTGTCAACTCTGCGTCAGAAAACATCCTTATTGGCTTCTACTGTCCTCTTAAAAGTGTCCAGTGAAAGCAGTTCTTTAAGCTTTAGGTGTTTTTTGGGTGGTTCCTGGTGAATGGAGCTGCAAACCTGAAGGCCTTTTTCCTTGTTCAGTTCTAACTTTAGGAACTGACAAAAACAAAAGATCCTGAGAACGAAGGTTATAAGCGTTGATGGTTCTCTGATTGGTGTAAGTCAGACTTAGGATGGAGCAGACCTAGTACAGACTGACAAACCAACAGACAGACTCTGGAGAAAGGTTCAGTACTGAGGAAACTTCATGTGGAAACGGCCCTAA
Source organism: Ostorhinchus cyanosoma (assembly GCA_029814465.1). NCBI lineage: Eukaryota > Metazoa > Chordata > Actinopteri > Kurtiformes > Apogonidae > Ostorhinchus > Ostorhinchus cyanosoma. The sequence goes on from JAPTYQ010000023.1 coordinate 1,811,802, forward strand.
AAGCACCACTGGGTCTTTATGGGTTAAAAAACACGAAGGTCACAAAGATTCAAAGGGACGTGAACAGGACACGCTGTAGACTGTCCAATAAATACAGCATAAACCTGGAGTTAAGTGGCCATGATGAGATCCTGTTTTGCCAGAATTTACCGTCATGCCTCCTGGAGGTATTGTCGGCTTAATTTAACAAAACATCTGTGATGGGCGTTTCCCATTTGATAACCAGTACAAAACTAATTACACACACAAATGCACAATCATCCACACCTCCACCACAGAGAGCGTCATCGTTTCAGAGAAGACGGGAGGAAAAAAGACACGCAGATGAGTGTTGTGTTCAGCTCAGAGCTCCAGGACAAAAGGAGGTTTATGTGGGATAAGAACCATTATGGAAAGACCCTTTACAGACACCCCCCCCCATCCTTTTTTTTCTTCCCTCAGTGATATTTCGTACCGATGTTTAAGTGTGAGTTTGTGTCTCATAAACTCTTTGTCCAGGAGGATAGGCGACCTGCTTTGTGGTTTTTAAAATTTGATTTTTTTATTTTTTGTGTGTATGTTCTGTTCTGTATAAACACAATAAGTCCTATTGTTTAGATATTTTTTTCTGCACTATTACTGTAAAAAAAATATAAATAAAAACAGTGTGTAAAGACGCTTCACAAATCCTCCTTTTTACATTTTTTTCTTCCCTCAGTGGTATTTTGTACCCATGTTTAAGTAAATGTTTGTCTCATAAACCTTGTTAATGTGTCCAGGAGGAAAGGCCGGTTGCTTTGTGATTTTTTTTTATTTTTTTTTGGTGTATGTGTGTTTTGTGTTTCTTTTATTCTGTATAAAAACAACAATTCCAATTGTTTAGACATTTTTTCTGCACAATTGCTGTAAAAAATTCAATGAAAATAACTGGAAAAAAAAACATTATATAAAGGCATGTTTTTGAAATATCAAAACTAAATAAATGTAAAGATATGAGTCAATTGCATCCAGTTTTACTAAGAGTACATTTATTTATTTATTTGTTTATTTATTTGATGATGTCAGCGCATATTAACGAACACTCAGTATTAATAAAAACATTACTTTATGTAAATGTTCCAGTTTTAGTTGGAGCTGGTTTCCATCTGTGGTCCTCAAACATTTAAAAACAGACTAAACCCATAAATAAGACAATACAGCGTATACGACACATGACTGAATACAAGTGGACGTCACGGGTCTCAAACATGAGGCCAAATGTGTCCAATCCCACCTGTGGGAGGAATGATCAAACTGTAAAAATTCCAGAGTCCAGGCTGTGGAACTCATGTTAGTTCTGGTTCCACGTACAGACCAACATCATCTAATGTCAAAGAAGAACAGAAGAACCTGCAGAAAAGAATGAGCCCAGATTTTCTTCTCATTTTGATGTGAAAAAGAAAAAAATGACTAAATGCCAATAAATAATGACTTCAAATTTCTGTCTTTGTTTTAGTGCAAAAAATAACATTAAATGATGAAAATATTCACATTTACAAACTATCCTGTAACAATAAAAAGTGAATAACCTGAACAAAGATGAACAACCTGAAACGTCCAAAGAAAACGAAGCAGCATTTGAACCATTTTCTGCTTCTGTAACTGTTTAGTGTCTTTGTAGATCCGACCCATAATGCACATGGACAAATGAGAAGTTCAGGCTGAATATTGTTAAAATCACACTTATTTTTCAAGAGAAATTTCAGTTTTTTCAGGTTATTCACATGTTTCTTGTTTGTATTAAGTATTTTCATCATGTAATGTTTTTTTTTGCACTAAAACACAGACACAAATGTGCAGTTGTCATTATTTATAGTTTATAATGCTGTTATTTAACTGGTCTGACCCGTTGGAGATCAAATCCGACTGAAGGTGGAACCTGAAACAACATGAGTTTGAGAGTCCTGGTGTTCATCATACAATATAAAACTAACAAGAAGAAAAACTACTGAGATGGAAATGAAATGCTGAGCTGACATCACAGATGTTCAGAGGTTTGATTTAGATTTTAAGCTTTTTTTTTTTTTTTAATTTTATCTCTTTTTAATTTTATTTTATTTTCAGCTCTTTTTTAAATGTAGAAAAGGTGGAGATTTCACAAACAGTCGTTGGAGACTATTCCAGCTCTTCTTGCCGATAACTGAGGTGTTGTTTTGACCTGTATGTGTGTATGAACCAATAATTAACTAAATAAGTCCATCTGTGTTCAGCTTATGCAGCATAATGTCTCGTGTGAACAGAGGATGTTGTTGTTTTTTCTTTCTGCTGATGTGGTACCGAACAGTGAACAGATCCTGAATTTAATAAGGACGACTTTACGTCTTTATTGGGTTTATATTTGACTGTTAAGAGACTGTAAAACTCAACCTGCTGGTCGACATGTCCAACTGTCCACATGAGCGCTCAAAAAGGCCGTTTGGAAAATCCATTTCTACCTGTTTCTCGTTACTGCTCTCGAGTCAAATCATCCATTGAAAAGTAAAACCCACCGAGCACGAAATCTTACAGGAGCGTTTATTCCCTCCTGATGCATGGACAGGATCTGAGGCCGTCCACGTTAGCGCTGTTCACGTTAGCGCCGTTCACGTTAGCGCCGTCCACGTTAGCGCCGTTCACGTTAGCGCCGTCCACGTTAGCGCCGTTCACGTTAGCGCCGTTCACATTAGCGCCATTCACACGACGTGGAAAAGAACGACTGCAGCCTCTTTGACTCAGTCTGTGCAGCATCGAACATACAGATCTGGATGGAAACGCACTGAATATGAACTAAGACCGCCTTCACTGCTTCCATAGATTAACCCTTTAACCACTGAGACATTATTTCAGGTAAACGTTCGGCTGTGGATTTGCACAAGTGTCATGAAAGCTGCTGTGAGTATGTGCATGTGTTCCTGTTCTTCACTGGTTTAGTTTTAGCCTGAGGTGCTGGACCTCATGGAAGGTAAACGCTGTGGACCCTTCAGAAAATAAAGAATAATAAGAAAAAAAATAAAATAAAATAAGGGAATTCATCCAAATAAATTCTGTTTACAAGTTGCACATTTATACCAATGATTGTACTTTTAGATTTCTGTAATTAAAATCAAAACCTCTATAAAACTAAAAGGGGGGTCCATTAAATATTGACATTTACTAATAAAGAAAAAAAAAAAAGATCTATAAATTTGCTGTCAGTTATGAAAGGCTAACGTTATGAAAGGCTAACATTATGAAAGGCTAACGTTATGAAAGGCTAACATTATGAAAGGCTAACGTTATGAAAGGCTAACGTTATGAAA
>JAPTYQ010000023.1:3142832-3158337 GCA_029814465.1 Ostorhinchus cyanosoma
CACACACACACACACACACACACACACACACACACACACACACACACACACACACACACACACACACACATACACACTTCTCTTTCTCAGCCCTGCAGCTGTCACTACTTGCAATGCAAAAAAGAGAAAAATGTTAGAGCTAGAGGGAGGCTTATGTCTGTTCTGACCTTTGGAAGCCACATTAAGAATTAGCTGCAGGTTCACTGCTTGGACAAAATGGGAGATGTGTGTAAAGGTATTAAGAGTGGGGGCCGAGTGGCTCGTAATGATGACTGAGCAGGCCTGGTGCTTCCCTGTCATCTCCCTCTCTGAGATGTCAGGAATGTTTTCAGTCATGGCTGAGCAGTATGTTAGCAATTTAGGATTACCTCAATGTTATGAGAAGGGAGGAGGGGAGAGAATATGGGTGGAGAAAGGGTTCAAGAGGGAGACGGAGCGGGAGGGAGGAAGGGAGGGAGGGAGGGGAAGGTACGGGGAGTAAAGCGAGATTACCTTTTTGCTCACTATCTTAGCATGGAAGTGGAAAATTCCAGTGGTTGTGTAGTAAAAGAAAAAGATAGGCGTGTCCTGTCAGAGAAGAGGTTGAGAATGGCAGCCTGCGGCGATCTGAGTGGGTGTTGAGCAATCAACAAGTGAATCAAAAGCAGCTTGAAAAGAGGGTGAAGAGATGGAAAGACAGCGAACATGGGGAAACTACAGGCAGTGAATGGTGTTGTATGAGTGTGTGTCTGCACCTGTCATCTCCTGCTGTGTGGACCCAACGTTTTACCGTCTCTGACCCCCCACTCTGTCAAGTCTGAGCACACCCAGACCTCCACGCTGCAGCCATTTATGACGCTCAGATCCTGTCCTTCATGTTTTATGTGTTGAGGGTTGAGAAGCAAATGCGTCTAAAAATTATCAGCTACTAAAACCACTCCTACCGGATCACAACCCTCAAAATAATGTGCAGAGGCACTACTTATCTATACCATTTCTAAGTGCACAATATGCAGCTTATTTTTATGTTTTTTTTATGTTAAACTATTTAAACTTTCTGTATTTCCATTTTTTCTGTCTGTCAGGTGATCAGTTATTGTTGAATTACTTTGACCCGCCTCAATCTGCATGAAATGTGCAAACCAATAGAGTTTGACTGAATGTTTGATTGATAGAAGCAGATGTTTTTTTTCCCTCTTATTCAGAACTTGTAGATTAAATGTAGTTTTTCAGGATGGAGTGGTTTGCCAAGAGTGTGACATCACAAAGTTTTCAAAATTTTAGATTAAAGATTAGAGATTTATGATGAAGTCACTTGTGTTTTATGCACAAATTTAGCTTTTTTCAATAAAGTACAATATTCGTCTTCTTCCTTCACTTATCTATTTCTCTCTCTCTACGTATCTGTTTAATTGTTAAAGTAACTTGTGGTTTAGTTAACTGGAGAGCTTGAAATCAAATGCTGCTTGTATTTTCTGGCCTGCATTATGATATGTTTTTCCAGCTTAAAGCTGTATAACATTAAACAAAAGCAGTGATTTAAACTATCCAACCAGATGTTCGTCATCATCTTAGCAGCTACAACCACAGAACTGCACTATCCAGCAGATGAACAAAACACATTTGTTTTTCAATACCAAGCAATTCTCGTGCTCACACAAGAATGTATATGATCTGCCTTCAGAGTTTGAGTTCCAGTTTTGCAGAGTACTGAGTCTGCCTCACCATTTTCACAACCGTTAAAAACTGCAGCACCTACATGAATGTCCAAACCTCAGCTACGAGATATCTGTGAAATTGATAGCAGAATTCTGTGGCTGCGACGCTGTAATGTTTTTTCTCTCTGCCCGTCTGCTGAAGAGATTAAGAGTGACAGTTGTGTTGGGGTCGGGTTGGCATTGTTCTTTCTCTGCCATCCTCCGCTGGACGGTCGGCAGCAGGTGCTGCTGTCCGTTGAGTACAGGGTCACACTGTGGTGTTGTTTTGGGATAAGGGGCTGCTTCGCTGCCAGGTGGCAGTTGTTGGCAAAGACAGTTATGGCTTTGTGTTTCCTCTAAGAGTTACAGCATCAGCTGCCCTTTCTGCCCCTCCAACCAACCACCCCCTACCCCAGCCTAATGGCCCTCACCCCGGCTCTAACCCCTGCTTCTCCCAGAGCTGGAAGTGCATATGAGCATGTGTGCCTGTTCACCCGAGCTCTGGCTATGTTCACAGGCCCAGGCCAATCGGACTGGCTAGCACAGATGTGACAGGCTTAGAGGAATGCTAGGAATGCGGAGGCGCTGGAGCAGGCGTGTCCATCCTTGGCCCGGGGCAGAAGGGGAGGGGTTACCTCAGTATCGGCAGACAGTTCTGCTCTGCTGGCCAACTGCCGGGCTGACTAGTTGGAGAGTATGGTACTGCAAGCCTGCCTGAGATTTGAGATGGCCTGCAGTACTTTTATGGTAATTGCACTAACCAGGGCCTTCTGCAGGCCAAGTGCAAAAGAGTTGTGAAAAAACAGGACTTGTGAGTTTCTCCTGTCATTATGTGTGTCTGGATACTGTGAAAGCTGTTAAACCATAGACTTCCTAGACACATAGTCTATTGTGTGTGTGTGTGTGTGTGTGTGTGTGTGTGTGTGTGTGTGTGTGTGTGTGCGCGCGCGCGCGCACCCTTTAAGGCACATCTTGACCGCTTTTTGTTGGTGTAAATTTCTGTCAGCAAGTTTTGAAGAGTTTAGGTCATTATTCATAATGATACAGTGGTTCAACCTCTGTCTTCGGTCCAATTTTCAGCCACAGGAACCCATTAAGCATGACTTGGCGTAGAAAAGAAATGAGAAAGATGGACTGGTTTACCCAGGAGACAACATAATACTGCATTTTGCACTTCTCATACACCAAAGATGATTTTCACTTGATCCAAGCTGCACTTTGCTGGAGAGGCAGTACTTGTAAAAGAGCTTAGAATAGAAGCCTGGTCCCTGCACAACCTGTTTGTGCAGAATGTTGAGAGTAGATGTTATGTCATGAAAAACATGGTTCTGTTTTCTAAGCACCCTCTGTAATTAGGCAACATGGTCATGTGAGCAGACAATAAGGAGGTGTGAAACGAGCTAATGGAAACTTGGAGGAAAAGCAACAAAATCAGCCTTTTAATGCCACAGTTATGTTGAACTAGAATAAATATTTAAAAATACAGGTCTATGATAGGAAACGCAGGTGTTATTGTGGCTTGTGAACTGTGACAAATGTGTATTTGCCCTGGAACAGAAGAGGTCTGGGACAAGGTTTTTTGTTGGTATAACTATAGTGCCACCTTCTGTCCTTTTCAGGGTATAATCGTTAATCGACAAACAAGGGATTCTGAGACGTATATTATTTTACTATGTCTTTTAACTGAACTTGTTCTCTTTTTTTTCCACAGGTCGCAATGAATTGATTGCTAGGTACATCAAGTTGAGGACAGGAAAAACTCGCACAAGGAAGCAGGTAAACAAAATGATTATTTCCTTAAAAATATAATCGGTTGGTGCTTGGATTAGAATAACCTCAGAAAACATGCATGACCTTTTATCACAGCAACTAATTTGGACTAAATTACATATGTTTAGGCCCAAATGTATGGGGAGCATTTTCATTGCACAGATTTTTAATTGTCGATAAATCCCATGACATCACCAAAAACAGTCATTTGACAGTGTGTGTTTTTTATCCTACTGTAAGCGTCAATTTTATTAAACAAGGTATTTGTTAAATACAAAGGTCCATTTAACCTCCTGAGACCCAGCTACAGGTTTTCTGTCCACGTTTGTGGACAAGAGTTTCACAGCTTTATACAAAAAAACTGTCCACCGCAAAGGACATTCCATAAAGATTGTAAAAAATACATCTGAAAAAAGTGTTGTATCATGATGTGTCCAATATAGGCAATTATCTAATTTAAAAAAGCCAAAACTTTGACTTTCCTGGGTCTTAGGAGGTTAAACATGTTAAAGTAAGAATGTTATTTCAAAAGAACTAAATTGTAGATGGAACAATATTCAGCAGAATGAATGTTTATAGTGATGAAAAGGCCTGTCATTCACTCCAATGGTGTGAATTCCTGATATGTTTTAGTAGTTTATACACAACCACAAAACTCTGTGGCACAGAGGAATTAACTACACATGAAACCCAGACCACTGTTTTACTGGGATTAAACTGTGGTTGGCACTACTTTATTTCATGGAATTAGTTGTCAGTGTAAATATAAAATATGGTCTTTATAATCATCTTTTATTGTTTGCATGTGTGATTCAAAATGTGTGCATACGTGTTCTATAAACATTTACATGCATGTGTATGCATGCATCTAAATGCATGGTGTTTTTATCAAAAACTGTTTCACACCCTTTCAGGTGTCTAGTCACATACAGGTGTTAGCACGGAAGAAAGTTCGTGAATACCAGGCGGGTATAAAGGTAGGTGCCGGCAACACTGACAGGGCGTCTCTTTCCTCTTTTGGTTACGGCTTCTCTCTCTTCCCATCTTTTTCTTCTCTTTCTTTCCTTGTCCTTTCTCTTCCTGTCTCCTTTTCTTCTTTCTTCCTCTTGGCTATTCTTCTGTGCAGGTTTCTAGCCACTTGCAGGTTCTCGCCCGGAGAAAATCTCGCGAGATCCAGTCAAAGCTAAAGGTATGCGCTTCACTGCGGGCTCGGCGGGGCTGGTAAAGGCTTGGCTTTGCACTAACCACTTAATCTGTGCATAATATCAGCCATTGCTTTGATGCAAGGCTGGTTCCTGCAGCGAAATGAATGCGAGCTTGGCCAGCAAACTTTCATGATTTAATGATGATCCTGATGAAATATATCATTCTTATGGAGTTAATTTTCTAAAAAAAAATCTAGTCCTGCATGCAGTGCACACACTTACATACGTTTACATGCTGTAGGTCTTGGCTGCATTAACTATATTGGAATCTGTCTCATCCAGTAGCAACATGTAATAGCTGATTGTAAATCCTCTGCTTTATAGAAAAGCTACAGAGCATTGATGAGTTCAGTGATAGGTGGTTTAGCTGCATGACGCTCCAGCTCCATCTGTCCTTTGTCTCAGCCAAACTCTACTTCTCTTAGACTTCTTCCTTCCCCCAAATTCTACTTTCTCACCTTAAGTTTCTTAATGTGTCTTTTTTAATGCCTTTTGTACAATGGAACTCTTGTAAACAGATTAATCTTTCACCATTGTGCTCTTGTGACGTCTTCTTTTTGTTCTGTCATGTAGTTCTTTTAAACCCTCTGGTCTTACCATGCTTTTTTGTTGTTTTTGCATAGTTACATACAGTATATTCTGCATTCTTCAAGATAGTCGATTAACCCTGTAATGCAGACTAATCTTAAGGTGAACACCAGCATCCATGGCTGTTATGTTTCTGTTTGATACCATAGAAATCGTTCATCTTTATGCAGTGTTGAGTCTTCGGTTGTGTCGGAAATCAGTTTGTTACTTTAGTTTCTGAGCATTTCCAAGGACATAATAAGATAAGATGGTATATCAGAAGTAAAGGCAGCTGTGTATTTGTGAGGCTGCTTCTTTAACAACCTGCTGTTTTCATATTTAAGCATCAATAACGTAGTTTCGAAATCTTAAAACCACAACTTCCACATTTACTATTTAGTGGAAAGAAAAGCGTATAACTTCAAGACTTTAGGTCACAGTTATTCAATCTAACAAGACTATTTTTCACTGGATTCATGTTTTAGTGATGTTTATTTTCATTTCAAAATAGAACGAAATCACACAAAATGATTTCCATTAAGATTATTAAAATGTGTCGTGGTTTAATTCTGTAGCTGGGAACCAAAAATCAATAGACGACCCCCTCAATCCGACCCCTGGTGTGAGTAAAGGACCCCTCCTCATATGTAACTGGGCTTCTTCTACTACTGTAGTTCATCTGAGGGATAACGGAAATTAGATACATTATTGTACTTTATTAGAAATATGTTTTATTGTTGGGTTTTGTATTTTAAAATCTGATAAAGTATTGTAGTCGTTGCTGACGCGCCGTTCCACCGTCTAGACGAAAGCCAAAGTAGTTTTTTACAGAAAAAAACAAAGCTCCGGCAAAACTCCAAACCATTCTTTTAAGTTCCGACGGCTGACGAACTCTAAAGAAAACAGTGAAACGTCGCACATCGTTTCTGCACGTTAAAGATAAAGGCACACGTCTGTTTTAAATACGCAAGTTGTATGTCAAACACTGCATTTCTATCATTAAAGTATTTAGGACTGCACCGTATTAATGGTTTCTTTCCTCTTTGATTTAGGCAATGAATTTGGTAAGTGAATCTGACTTGTGCAATACGCTTCCCTCCTCCTTTTGTTTGGCAGTACCAGTGCACTGTCCCCTGCTATGGCCCTCTGCTGGCATGGCATCCCACCCCATCCCATCCCATCCCATCCCTGTATCCCTGCCCCGTAATGAGACCATGCTTAGGAAACAGCCACGCTTTGAACGCACTACTGCTGCCCTCCTGCCCAGTGTAGCGTGTTCCCCTCAGCCTCTGCCAAAGCCAAAGTCTTTGCTTGCTTTGCTAAGGTGTTGCTCTTCGATCTGGGGTTTCACTTCTCAGGCATCTTTTTTCCTTTACTCGAAGACCATCACGTAATTATCCCAAGTGCATTGTTCTGTGTATTTATTAGGGGGTTTAAACTGCTCTGATGTATTTGTGAATCATGAACAGTGTAATGCACCTTGAACGTGATTTGTTTCCAGTTTGTTTTAGTTCTATTTCGTATCATTTGCACCTGATTTATTCATAGCGAGACTTAAATGAACACTGGTAAAAAAGCAACATGAATGCAAAACTTCTGAATAGATGCACTCTTTGATTTCCCTTTTTTTCTCCTGTGGTTTTTGTAACGCACTGACTTTCAACTTGTTCTGTGACATGAGCTTAAATACCATCGTAATAGCGTTGCTTCATTTTCCCTTTCCTGTCTTTGCTCCATTTTCTTAACCCCCTCTTTTTTTAAAAATATATATTTTATTCATTTAATTGTTAGAATTTTTAGAATAACTTGTGTTTTTTTATTAGTTTTTAAGATTTAATTATTCATCAAACAGCTACAAATACAATAGATACAGGACACCAAGTCATGTGTAGAAGATCTGCTGCCCCTCGTGGCTGACTCCCCTCGTTTCTCTGTGTTAATCTGTAGGATCAGGCATCTAAAGACAAAGCCCTGCAGAACATGGCAGCGCTATCGTCGGCACAGATTGTCTCCCCGAGTATGATAAAGAATCACCTTCCACCCCTGCCTCCTGCCCCCTATCAACCAGCCAGAGTAAGAGCTCTCTTCATCGATGCCCTTTTTCATTACGAACATGGTTTTGCATACCTTATCTGAGAACCAAACTGAAAACTGACCCTTTTTTTCCCACTAGTTCTGGCCTGCTCCAATCCCAGGACAGCCTGGACCTTCTCAGGAGTAAGTAACCCTCCACAGAGCCTGTATCACATCTCTGGGTGGCATTAGGATGTAAAGATTGGTGCTAGAAACGATAAAATGCTTAAAGGTGCCCTGCCACACAAAACTGTTTTACTTGAGTTTTTTTTAATCTGTTAGGTCCATAGGTGTTTGTGTTCTGTAAAGAATGTGGAAATGAGCTGCTATCTCTTCTGTTTACTATTGCCACTGGAAAGAAATAAGCAGCGGAATCAGGCCAATTATTAAAGCTGGTCAGTGTGACGTGTTGTCATCTGAGCTCATTACTATTCATGAGCTCACCCAGGTGAAACAGAATTATTCTAGCTCAGCGACAGTTTTCTTATACATCAAAGATGGATGAACGTCAACGTTCTTGTGCGCTCTGCTCGACCTGAGCTTCAACCATGCACATGTTCCCCATGAACCCAGAGTTGAGGCTCAAACGGCTTCGGTTTATTTTCGAAACGATGCCACAACGCTATCATTCAGAATTAAGTCTCTGTTCCTCACATTTTGAAGAGAGTGACTTCATCAACTTTGCAGAGTTCAGCAGAGGCTTCGCAGTAAAGTTGCTGTTTAAACCTGGAGCTGCACCATCGTGGCAGTCGACTGATAAGCCAGGCTCTCATTGGCTAGCTGTTAGCCAATCAGAGTCGAGCAGATTAGTATGTTGAATATTCCTGATGACAAATGGAGCTGAGCCTTCCAGCAGGTTTTCTGGACCACGTTAGAACGGCTTCAAACTTTCCACAAAAGAAGTCCACGGTACAAAAGTTATGAAATACTTGTGGCAGGGCACCTTTAAAAGAGCCAATAAATCAGCCAAGGTTTAGGCTAAATGTCAGGTGGGTACTGCAGGGTCTGTTTAACTGATGGCATTTTTGCACACCAGGCTGGTTCTAGATCTCAACCCGGGAAGGACTCCTGGGCTTGGCCGCACCAGCCATGCGTAAGTTCCCCCTAGCAGAGGTCTAACTGAGAGCACAAAGCAGTACTAACTCTTCTTCTACACTGATATTGTATGTATCCCGCACTGATGTAAACCACCACCGCGCAAGTTAACTGCTTCGAATTTGACTAAAGGAGAAATAAAACCTCCAAATTTATTTCAATATTTAGATGTTTCATGAAAAGCATAATCACTGAGAAGCAATAATAAAGCAGGTGGACTTACGCCTTGCTGGTGCAGCAACACATGCTTGCCACCTTCACATACTTACCACACCAGATAAAAAAATAACACAAAATGTCACTGTCTTATCACCACTTTATTGTCTTTCAGTATCAAACCTTTTGCACAGCCCCCCTACCCAAGTCTATCAGGTCCTGTACCGCAGTCCTTACAAAGTGAGTGAACCTGAACCAGTCAATAATCGCACAAAGGCGTCGTATCTGTGCGGCTGTTTCTCTAAATGTCGGCGTGTGTTGTCCAGGTTACGAGCCCCTGGCGCCCCCTCCGCCCCCCTCTGCTACTGCAGTGCCCGTGTGGCAGGACCGGACCATCGCCTCCTCGAAGCTGCGGATGCTGGAGTACTCAGCCTTCATGGAAGTCCAAAGAGACCCAGACACCGTGAGTTACAACGTAGTGCGACGCCTCCAACGTGCGAGTCGGACGTTCAGAGCATCACGTCTGAACCGGCATCTGATGTCAATTCAACATCAATATGTCAATTTTATATCAGGTTTGATGTCAAGTTGATGTGGAATTGATATCAGATGCCCACTGGGGAAGTGAAACGTGCTAAATCCACATAATGCTTCAAGTTCAACAATAACAAACAGACTTTAAAGCTGCTGTAATTACTACCCATCTGGAAGCGATAAGTGTTCAGTAGCTCTAATATTTCAGTTCTGTGGTGGTTTTAGGCATCATTTAGTTCAGTGTCCAGCTTTCCAACATCCAGATTTACTATTGGACGACCACAGTGGTTGTAATGTGTAAGTCATTTTACTCTTATTAATAAAATGTTTATGAAGTGCTGTACTTATATACAGCTCTGGGAGCCTTTAACTTTGCTGTAGTACGTCCGTCTTCTGCTAGTTTCTAGTATTCTACTACGTCTCAGAGGCACTTTATTGTACTTTTTACTCCACTGTATTTAACCCCTAAAGACCTTTACTTTTGTGGTAGTTCCCAAATCATTTTTTCCATTATATTTCACCTTTCTTAAATGATTTATCATCATTTATCCTAATGTTATCATCTGTATTTTGCATTTCTTTATTTTTGTGAAAATGGTGTATTTTCCTATATTCAATTCAGTGATCATGTAGATGTTCATAAATATTCAGAGTAAAGATGAGGGTTATTATATCAGAAACAGAGAAAACTGAACAAAAGGTGACTTTTTCAGCAAAAATGTCAATAACCAAAGGTAAAACAATAGTAAGTGTCTCCATCCGCTGTCATTGATTCAACTCCATCGGTTTTACTGGTGAATCAATGTTGTAGAAGATGACGGTGTTTCCATGGTAACTACGGAGCCTCTGAACGTCCAAATGGGTCATATCTGATGACCATGAAAAGATGACAAACTGTATTTTACACCAGTTATTTACACGTATTAATAGGATTAGTGGATCATCAGGTATTAAACAGTTTAGATCAGCAGATGCTTTTGGTTTCCAGTTGCCGTTTGGGTCTTTAAGGGTTAACAGCTCAGTCCCTTTTCAGATTCCAGATTTTCATTCCCCGCTTGCCCAGAAAAACCACATAACTCCAAACGTGTGGAATTTGAACATCTGTGATAAACTGAAGAATTCAGTCTACCTTTGGGAAAATGTTCATCCCTTTGAATTTAAATAAACTCCTTTTGGAACAGCTGGGAAACGCAGGATCACAAAGCTGATCCCAGGCCTGTTTTTCTGAGCTCATCAAACATTGATGTGGTTTTCACAGGACTGATGGTACAAACTTATGATGAGCTGATCGAATATGATGTGTTACAGTAAATTAAACGAGTTAGTTTATAGATGAATTAAAATAAGCTCAGCCTTGCACATCTAAAGTGTTAAAACGCAGCGTATAAAAGAAAGGGGAGCTTTTTATTGCATAGTGACTTTAATGTTTCATGCCTAATGCAGATTTTGCTGATAATGCAGTATTTACATAGTTTCACTTTAAGTGAGGTTATGAATGCAGAACTTTTACTTGTTGTGGTATCTTCACTATGTGGTATTAGAATTTTTATGATTAAATGTTTTGCATACCATTCATTTGGTGGAGCGATAGAACAAGTATTCAGACTTTTTCCTCAGACCAAATAGAAATAAAGTGACTACATTCATCAGATGAATAAAATAAACGCTATTTGTCGTAAATATCAACCATATCCTTCTGTAAAATAAAAAAAAATATTTAAAATAACACGTAGAAGTCTGTTATGACAGCTGTTTAAATATAAGTCTTAATAAAATGATTGCATTAAACAGTACAGTTCTCAGTGGTTACTGTTGGCCTCTGCTGCCCTCTGGTGGACAGATGTGTTACTGCAGTATTAAGCCCTGTTTGGTTTTTTTAATATGAACAGTCTTTCTCTGTTGCTGTAATGCTGAGGCGTTGACGTTAACAGTCTGTCCCTGTGTCTCCTCTGTCCACTTCAGTACAGCAAACACCTGTTTGTCCACATTGGACAGACCAACCCCTCCTACAGTGACCCCCTGCTAGAGGCGGTGGACATCCGGCAGATTTATGACAAGTTTCCTGAAAAGAAGGGCGGACTCAAAGAACTCTACGAAAAAGGCCCTCAGAACGCTTTCTTCCTAGTTAAATTCTGGGTACATGTTTTTTTAATCTTCTGTAATCTTCCGTGTGTTTGTGCTGAATGTTTTTTTTTTTTTATCTTTACATAAAAAGGTATTCAGTCTTTGTTGCTCAGTAAAAGGTTCCTAATCATGTTTTTTTATTCATTCATTTATACTTTTTCTCAGAGTTCAAAGTAAAAAAAAGCTTAATTTCTGCAGTTGTAGGTATATGAAGTATTTTTTATTCACACTTCACACTAAATATGGTTTATAGACTATCAGTGACCCAGAATAGATGTGCTTACATTTTGGGAAAAGAAAAACTTGACATTTTTTATGAATTTTTTTTCTTTTTCTCCCATTTACTTATAAAGAACGAAATTTCAAAAGTCTATAAAAACATCCATTTTGTTTCAATTCACTTCAGACTTGATACATATATAGAGGCAGTTGATCTGCTGACATCAGCACAGGCACAGACATGATGACATCAGCTGGATCGATGCCAAAATAAGCTACAATGTGTGCGAGCGGCGGGATTTGTTGTACCTGGAACCATTTGTTTTATCTGTCTTTTTTTTATTATTATTTAATTATATAAAACAGTTACATATACGACTGGTGCAACACTGGTGTCCATTCTCAGTAAAAGTGTGTTTTGTGCAGGCGGACCTGAACAGCAGCGGCATGCAGGACGGTCCTGGTTCGTTCTACGGCGTCAGCAGCCAGTACAGCAGCGCCGAAAACATGACCATCACCGTTTCAACCAAAGTCTGCTCCTTCGGGAAGCAGGTTGTTGAGAAAGTAGAGGTGCGGATCTCCGTCAGCTGATGTTTGTTTCCCTTCTCAAACATTATGTGTAAAGGTTTTTAGTGTTTGGTTTTTGACTCCTCTGTGCGTCTTACAGACAGAATACGCTCGACTGGAGGGAGGAAAGTGTGTTTACAGGATCCACCGCTCTCCCATGTGCGAGTATATGATCAACTTTATCCACAAACTCAAACATTTGCCTGAAAAATACATGATGAACAGTGTTCTCGAAAACTTCACGATCCTACAGGTAACACCGCCGCCCATTATATCGAGTCGTTGAATAATTCATCTGATTTTGCAGCTGATTTCTGAACAGTTTGTATTATTTTTTTTTTGTCCCGTTACTTTCAGGTGGTGACAAACCGCGACACCCAGGAGACTTTGCTCTGTATAGCATTTGTTTTTGAGGTTTCCACAAGTGAACACGGAGCTCAGTATCATGTCTACAGACTTGTCAAAGACTAACAGCTCTTCAGGGAAGGTTTTGGAGGAAAAAGAAAAAAAAAACAAACAGACAAAGCGTGACACAATCCCTCTTCAACCAGCCCAACTGTCCAGGAACGAAAAACAACAAACTACTCACCCCGGACTAACACGGACACATTTTATGCTTTAATACAGTCGAGGAAAAACAAGTGAACTTCAACAAGCAAAGAATTTGTAAAGAATTTTGAACAACGATCTGATTTTTCCATGTTTTAGAAGAAGTGGGTCACTTTTTGCCATTGGAGAGGATAATTGATGGAGCTTGAAATGTTTTATTTTTTTTTGTTGTTGTTGTTTTTTGGGGGAGCTGGAACGTTTTGAGGGTTGAAAGGACTCCAAGGGAACACACTCGAAGCAATAAGAGAAGTGTACAGTTCATAAGGTTGGAATAGTGGAGGGAACAGGACCATGGAAGGGGAAAACCAGAGCCAAGTGGTGGTGTTGCAGTAGGTTTGGTAGGAAAGCAAGTGCCTTTTTTTCCAAAGATTATATATATCATTGCCTGCCACTTTGGATTGCCTTTTTTTTTTTTTTTACTACCTCTTGTTTTTAAATGAACAGAAAATAGTCAGACAGAAGATTTTTGTTGAAAGAATTGGAAAGAAACCTCTCAGACAGATGTTGTTTATGGATGTTTTTGTACCCGGGTACAGAGGGTTTGGATGGGATAACTAATTTTCAATTTTGATGTAGCCTGTTTTAATAATAATATATATATATTAAAAAAAAATCAATCACCCTAACTTTTACAGTCAAAGTGTACAGGGAGAAGGTTTATTGTGTTACCGTATAACTTCAATTCTGCTTTTTTTTTTTTTAATGTTTTATAACACAGTTTTTGAAAATCAGGTCTTACAAGCGTCTATCTATCACTGACTTTTGACACTTGGGATGCCTTGTACCTTTGCTATCCTGACATAAAGCCAGTGCTTTGCCATCCTCGCAAGATCCGCTGGTATTTCTTTCCGATTGAAGACGTGTGCTCGGTTGCACTTAAAAGATCAAGGAGGGGGTGAAGCAACAGCAGTGCTTATTTTCTGCCTAATGGAGTTATGCAGCCTAACTGAAAATGAATTGTTTTCTGTACTGTGAGTCAGCGGATGCTAAAGGAATATGTGTTACATAGGATTTTTTTGTTTTGTTTTTTTTTTGCAGGGGGGGGGGGCGGCTTTATGTTCATATTTGTGATTACGTAACTCAGCACAGAGACCATGGTTAAAGTGGACAGAAGTTAATCACTGTTTCTTTTGTTTAAAAAAGAAATTGTATGCTGTGAAGTCGGTTTATATTCTTCACTCTTCTCTGTGTAAAGTGTAGAGAGGTCGCATTCATTGATTAAAGTTCAGTTTTCTACATTGATATTTAAAAGCTTTTTTTTTTTTTTTTTTTTTTTTACATCGTCATCTGCGGTGCTGACAATATACTTCAGAGTGAATTTTTTTTCTAAAATGTTTTTCTACACTGAATATTTTTTCAAGCAGTACACTTCATTTTGATAGCACCAAAGTTAAATAGTCCAAATAAAATAATGTGTATATATGGGGTGAAGGGGGGTGCTGTATAATTCTAAAAGTGATGTGACAGACCTATATGAGGAGGACGTGGCGCGTTATATAGCTCTGTAGATAAAGCTGTGATACACACACACACACACACACACACACACACACACACACACACACACACACACACACTCATCGCCCTCAATCCATCAGCAGGGGCAGAGTATGTGCTGGTGATTTAGAATGTTGTGATGTACAATAGTCACTAACGCACCTGCACGCATGTACGATGATGTCACTCACGGTGCAGTGCCCGCCCATGAGAGGGGGCCACACCCCCAATGCCTTATAGGAGCCAATCATAAAATATGTCTAACATTGTGTTTGACCCCTGGTTGTCTGTTAGAGACACTGCACCGATGATTGTATCAAACCAATACTGATTTTAGATTTATTGCAATAATTATTGACAATAAGTGATACAAACATTTTCATCCTGATCCTATTTACATGCTGTAGGTGTAATGTGTCCCAGTGTTTTTGTTCAGTCTGCTTAAACAACCTATAATTACTGCACAAAAAATACAAAAAAACCAGAGCACTCTCTTATAATATTAAAATGCCTTTTTTTTTTTTTTTTTTGCCTAATTATGGCATGTCTCAAAGGGCCTCACTGAGCCCTGGTGCTGCAACAACGAATCAATTAAATCAATCCAAATCAATTTTTAAAAGAGTTGGCAACAAATTCGACTGTCCATTCGTTGGGTTTTGAGCATGTTAGTATCGAGGCATGCCCGCATACCCTGTGTGGTGTAACAGAGGAAAACATGGCTGAGGCTTCGGACAGATTTTTAATGCTCGGTTCACATTATGTTCCCGGTGGCCATGGCAGCCTCGTTTGGATGAAAACCGGGTGGAAACAGGAACATAATATAAACCTAGATTAAAATAGCCTATGTGTCGTGATTACTTTAGCCCGTTAGCCAGACACTATCATCGTAATTATAACGTTTTCATCCATATCTGTTTATCAGGCCACCAGAGTAACGTTACCTATCATTGACTGGAACTAATACATACAACACTAGTTTAATAGCCTATAATCGGAACTGGTTGAAGACTGTAGCTTGCTGCAAGTCCAGGTAGTCGGCTAGTGTTCACTAACTAAACCCAAAGCTATTTCAGATGTAATCATGAGTGACTTTTCTGCAGCTCATACTGATCCTTGAGAAATGAGTCTTTTGTGTTTATCCAATGAATGGATTAGTTATTAAAATAATCTACAGCTTCATCAGTTGTTAAAATAATTGTTAGTGTCAGCCCTACTGAGCCCCAGTGTGTTTCAGCCTGCTGGCCTTCATCAGGACGACAAACCCCCTGAATGTGTGAGGTCCATTGAGACATGCCGTAATTAATAAAGCACTGATTCTTGAGATTTTGGATAAATAAGGGGGGGGGGTTTTGTGAAAAAAAAAAAAAAAAAATTTTTAATTTTTTAAATGTTTTATTTTTTTAGGTGATATAA
>JAPTYQ010000023.1:3257515-3274955 GCA_029814465.1 Ostorhinchus cyanosoma
GTATATTATGTGGCAGATGTATTGGACTTCAGTCAACCTCACATTCTATTCATAGCATCCACACGTTGTAATCACAGCGGGGTCGTATAGCTTACATACGAGGCTGTATGAAATGAAACTGTCTTCTCTCCTTGTGGTGTGTGGACATCAGGGGACGGGGACTGTGCCAGCTCCTGTTCCTATAGCAGCATAAAGGCAGCAGTGCAGAGCGAGCAGAGAGAGAGGAGACTGGTTCAGCAGCATCACACCTCTGATCATGCGGCAACATGGCTCGGGATGTGCTGCCATGGCAACCATCTTCCACTGACCCAGTGATGGGCTGCCTTGTGTGTCAGTGTGATAGCTGCTGAGCGGATGTATGTGTGGGGGTGTGTGTGCGCCGACTAGGGTTTGTATGTGAAATGGAGAGAGACAAATGAGACAGAAACTGATGGATACCGGTACGTCGACGGGCAGACGCTGGTACGACCACAGAATGTTAACTGTTAATTGGATTGATATGTAATGGGTGTCGTGGGGTACAGTGGTCTGCTTGATAGGCTTTTGTTTGCAGCTTCATTTGCATCTTGCTGTCGGTAGGTTTTGTGGAGGCAAACGGCAGTGTAAAATTCTTCATTTCTATTTCCAGAATCCTTGCATCAGTCTCCTTCTTGGCAAATGCACGTCAGTTCATTGTGAGAAAATACAATAACACAATTCAAACAAAAATGCAGATGTTTTATCCCCGTCAAAGATCGAGTGCGTTTCATTCTACCCTTTCATTCTACGTTACTGTAAATTGTTGATAAGCCCTTGGCTCAGTTTGTTCCTCTGGCAATGTCATTTCCATGGCAACCTTAATAAAGCTTTGCCCATTTTTAGAGAGTAGATCTGCTCCAAGCTTGGCAAATACAGCATGAAAGTGAGCATAGCTTTCTAAATATTGAAATACTTTATAGTGTCACTCATGGAAACTATGCACGTCGACGAACACATTCTGTAATGCACACAGGGGTTGAAAGGGTTTGCTGCAGTCATCTGATCTTGGATCTGTGCCTCTGTTAGTCTGCATTCAATTTCCCTCTCCTGCCCGTGTTGGACCTTTCTGTAGTCACTGAATACTTCCCCACTATTCCCTGCCTCACACATTTTCTGACCCACTTAAACCCATCTGCAAAAGAATTGTACTTTGGCCTCTGCTCAGGATCTCTGCGGGCACTGCAGGGATTACAGTTTAGCAAGGCCGCCACTTGGGGTCAGTCCTTTATGGGCCGTTGCTCAGGAAGAAAGGATGTGGTTTTCTTTCCTCTAACGTTAAAAAGCACACTTTTGATTTTCCTGAACTACATTATGTGTTACTGCCACCCAGACATACAGGACCCCCAACAGTCAGCAGCTCAAACACATCTGGGGTCAATCTGGAGTTCACATTCCCCAACACGGGTCAGTAAAATTCTGCACCGACAACATCCCTGCCTCCACCTTCTCCACCATCAACCCCAACCCATGAATAACGGACCATTACAGCAGCACCCGGGGGAGCATGAATCATCCCAGTATCATGTCTGCGTGTGGTCGTCTGGGTGTGCAGCTATGCACTGGTGTATAATACTCAGCCCCAGGTGGAAGATATGATCCATCTACTGTTTTGATATAATATGTAAAAATGGGTTTTCACATGGCATCTGTTGATCCATGATTCACCACTGTTGGAAATTGATATAATAATATCAGTGGATCTGGTTTAAGGATGGCTAATGAAGACTGGCTGGTTCAAATTAAGCCACAGTATGTTGTTTTATGCTTGATTTGGACCTGCTGCAAACTGCACTACTCAGAAAAGAAGAATGAATTAATATTTGATACTTTCCCATGCATGTCATGCTCACGGGAAGGTTGTCTTAGTGCAGATGATGTAAAACTACAATAAGAATACAGTCATAAAAAATAATCCAACTAAATGTTCCAAAACAGTACAGAATTTCATTACCGATCGCATTAATATTACTAACCAATCTCAGGAAGGAGTGTGTATCAGTGTGTACCGTGGGCTACATCTGTAAGGGCAGAGTTTCCTGTCTGTGGTTGATAGAGACTGTACATTAATTTTCCAGTCCAGTAATCAGAAGACGAGTCCATTTTCTGCGGAGATGGCGCGGTTTCAGCCCCAGACATACTTCACTGATTCAACTCAGGCCCATTTACTCCCCAGATCCACCGCTGCTGCACCCACGTAGCCTATCTGACTAGATCTGGTCAAACTCAATATGGGTCACAATTTGGCTGCGTTGTCTTTTCATCTGTAGTCCCTTTAAATAAATAATGCTTCAGGGGGAATGAATCCATGCACACAGCGCTTTCCTGTGATGTTTTTTTTTGTTTTTTTTCTGAAATCATCCATAAACCATTACATTGAGTGACAGGTAAACGAATATATCTGCTCTTTCTCAACATCAAATGGGAAAATCCAGTGACGTTCTCATGTTCTTATTATTACTATCACAGAACATGCACACCTCAATTTTGGTGTAACTTATTCTCATTGTGCCTCCTGCTGGAAATCTTCTGTCATGGCACCTCATGGAAGCAGACTTTATGGCAGCACAGTCCGGATATAGACATCAGTTAGATTTGCTGTAGGCATTTATATACTTCAGTGTACATTTTTTTATTGGATGCATTTCTATTAAATATTTGATTCATGTACACTACCAGTCAAAAGTTAGGACTCACCTGGCTTTTCTTTATTTTCATGGCTATTTACATTGTAGATTCTCACTGAAGGCATCAAAACTATGATTGAAAACAAATGGAATTATGTCGTTAAAGAAAGTGTTGCATAATTCAAAGTATGTTTTATATGTTAGATTCTGCAAAATAGCCACATTTTGCTTTTATTCCTGCTTTGCACATTCTTGGCATTCTCTGGATGAGCTTCATGAGGTAGTCACCTGAAATGTTTTCCAACAGTTCCTAGTGCGGTCTGCAGTCCATCTCATGCCACTCAAATGAGAAGGTGAGTCCAAACGTTTCACTGGTAGCGTATGTTTTAGCATCATTTGGCTGCACAATGATCATAAAATATTTTGATATAAGAAGATTTTTTTATTATTTTTTTAAGATTTCTGTCCTTTTATTCCCTGAAAACTATTTTGAAGCCATGATGACAGCCACATTGATGTACCCTTAACAGCACTGGATCTACAGCGTTACGGCACTAATGAAAGGTCACAGAAGAAAATGTCAGGTCATGAAAATGGTTTAATGTCTGCTCACTGTCCGTAAAAAGAATAAGCTTTGGTCTTCACTGTTACCTTCACAAACGGTCTGAATCTATTTTTAGTGTTCGTAAATACCCCCAAATCAATGCAAGTCACATTAATTAATGACCTTTCACTTCAGCAAACATGCAAAGGATGTTTCTGTCACAAACCATTTGGTTATCTGTGTAAGACAGCTGCTGCAGTACAAACACGACTTCAAGGCTTTTACGCTGACAGTTTGTTTAGCAGCTCTGTGGCCCAGCTGAGGTAAACAGGAGACAGGAACAACATTTTTGGGAGGGAATTACTGTAAACAATTTAGAGCCTATCACTCATTATTCATGGAAGAGAAATATTTTGTTATTAAGAAAATAAAGTTTGGGAATGACCAGCAGGTAAACAAAGTGGTTAATGTAAGTAACATTTAAAAAAAAAAGCAACAGGCAGAGAGGTATCTCATCCAGATGAAGATCAGCAGCGTGGAAGGGAAAAGCAGGCAGACACAACAGCGTTTTTATCAAACCAACATCACATGCTGTTACCGAACGCCCGTGTCTCGTACGTGCTGACAGAAAAACTGTGTTATTCGAGCAAAAAGTGAGAACCGCACACCACTCATCTCGAATTCCGTTTGAGCAGACCTTGTTTTTTATGTTACAAAATGTGGTCTAATGTGGAAAAAGAGGAGAACTTTAAAAAATGAAAACATCAACAGGGTCCTTGAGGTCTGTTGAAAGTCCTGATGTGGATTCGCCGTCAGTTCATTTTCTGCGTCTTTGATTTTGAAACCCTCCTCTTGAAATGGAAATGGATTTACACGGTTTGACCACAGATGATTTGTCAATATATTTTGACACAAATGTGACTTTTACCACTCACTTCATCATCATTTTAGCCTCAGTGGATTGGCCAACATTCCCCCTTGTTAACTGTCAGGCAGCAGTAGATCTTTTCTATATTTGTATGATTGAATTTGTGTTCATTTAATGATAATCTGACTTAAAGCATGATGAAGACAACAAGTATCCTCACTGTCAGCATCAGTAATTGGCCAAAATCACTTTAACCATCAATATTTGCTGAGAATTTTTCCGATCCGTGCATCCTGTATTTTGTGTTGTGGCTCTTGTCACTTCTTGTGTATCATCAGCTTTTCTTCTATCTTGTATTTTTCTGTGGCGGTCAAACCAAAGTTAGTTTCCGACAACGTCAACAAAGTTCTTAACTACACTAAATTAGTCCAACTGGGTCTGAGAATGGCTAGGGTGGGACTCGGCGGTTCGCAGAGCCTCTACCTCCAGGAGTGGTTTATGTACAGGGCTGAGATCTGGTGAGATCATCACTGTGAGACTGTTCCACTACTAATGAGAGACGGAGGAGGTTTTCCAAGGCTACTCATGCCTCACTGGAGGTCCTTGTCTCATCTGCGGATTTGTGGTTGCACTCAGTGATTCAGGCCTTACCTTGGACTGCATTTTTTCCAGTCAAGCCTTACAAGGTTGCATGAAGATAGAATGCATTATTTTTAGGGATACTTATTATAGTAATCCTCCTGCCGAAGACTGAATTGAATTTTGTGTGGGTTGTTAAAATTCGGTGTCCTGTTAGAGGTCATTTTAAAGCCCAGGCAATCACTTAAAAATGGAAAGACTGACGTGGGAAGTAATGATGCTAATCCAGTCTGATTTTATGAGATATGTGGTGTTTAGAGGTGGATGGACGTATGGCCACCTGGTAATACTGTATTTTATAGAAGGGCACTCAGACTGTACAGACTAGTGCCGTCAATCTGGTCTTAATCTGTTCCAAATTATAACTTTTGGGCAGTTTGTGCCACCGGTTAGTTTAAATAACTGTTACTATGACAACAGTAATTGTCAGTACATGTTACATACTATTAACTACTTAACATAGTCGACAAATCCATGGATCGCCTCAGAATTACCCTCAAAGGTAGAAAAGTAGACCAGATTCATGTTGTGTATGTTAAAAGGACTGAACTTATATAGTGCATTAAATACACTTTTACAAGGCCTCACATTCTCACATATACTCGTCGGCGGCCGCTGCCACACAAGGCGCTGGCAGACTCTGGTTCAGTGTCTTGCCCAAGGACACTTCAACATGTGGATCACAGCCAGGATTTGAATCACTGACCTTTTGGTCACTGGACAACCTGCTTTACCAACTCTGAAATAAAAGTGGAGGAAGTACAGTGTGATGCACAGCCTTAAAACACACACACACATACAAAAAAAAAATTATAATAATTTGCTTCTAAATGTTAAAGTCGCTATCTAGTGTGACCTCTGACCCCATGATAAGATGCAGCATAAACTGTTAGAAATGTGACATGTGTTGAATGAAACCTGGCATAAAAATGTCATATTGTCTGAACAAAAGGGTTAAAAAACATGTTTAGTGCAAAGTGAGGTCACATTAACTGTAACCTGTTTGGTTTATAGAAGCTGCTTTTCCCCTGAAACTTTTATTTTTACTGCTGTACATACTTCCCATACATCCACTTTCTATCTTTATGCAGGGACTGAAATAAACATGTGGTCATTATTACTTTAGTTGATGTTGGAGTAGGACTTTTGCAGTGCCCGCCCCCAAAAAACAATGGTTTGGACCATATAAACTTTAATAACTACAGATACATGAATTTATACATGATGCTATCAGTAGTGATTATTCACAGACTAATCTACAGAAGGGGATGAGGACCACTGGAAAAAAAAGAATAGAATATAAATATATATCCAATATGTATACAGTAGTGGAAAAAACATTTTCAGATACTCTAAACATTTTACACAATCTCAAACATTATCATGAAATAGTTGCAGAAAAATCTTTTTTTTGTGTTTCAAAAGGTGTGGATGCTTCAGACAGACAAAAGAATGCAAGCTTTTTTTTTTTTGTTAATAAAATAAAATAACATAACATAACAAAAAAAAATTCCTGACAGTTCCAACATGTCATGCCTGAACAGAACAGTGTCTATGCAGAGGGGAGCATGTGGGCTTTTGTGATTCTTAATGCAACACATCACAATTACATGAGGTGTCCAAAAACTTTTTTTCCACTACTGTATATATTATTATTAGTAGTAGTAGTAGTAGTAAAGTCAGAATTCTGAGAAAAAAGTCAGAATTCTAAGGGAAAAAAATCTGAATTTTGAGATTAAAATCAAAATACTGAGTTTTTCCCATAATAATAATAATAATAATAATAATAATAATAATAATAATAAAATAGATACATATTGGACTTTTTTCCCTGGTTGTGGTTATCCAAACTGGTTAAAACCGTGGCCTTTGCGCAGTGCTGGAGCCCCCTGCATCGTTCGGCTCCTCTTCGGCTGCTCTTCGGCTGCTCTTCGGCTCCTCTTCGGCTCGTCTTCGGCTATCATCGGAACACTCGGGGTCTCCGGTCCGCTCCGGGCTCGTCATCCTTTTTTTTTCCTGGTTGGAGGGGGTGTCGCTGTGCTGCTTGTGCGGCGGCAGAGGCAGACCACTGTGCTGACTGAATGGGTGAAGGGTCTTTTCTTTTTATGGAGGAGGTGAATGTCCAGATGAACAGACGGTGAAACGGAAACTGACGAACGGTGCAAATGAGCGGCCGCGTTTTAATCGGGAAGGTTCCACCGTTACAGCCGACGTCACGAGCAAAGAGGACTTTACTTTTTACACCAAGGTAATGAAAATACTCCACTACGGTATTCATTTAGATAAAAAAAAAAAAAACAGGGCTACTTTAATACTAAAATCTAAGTTTGATCTTATTGACTCTCTAAAGCCTTTTTCTCTTTCATTGGGAATTAATTCATCTTTATGTAAATGTGTTTGTCTTATGTGTTTTATACTTGAATAGACCAAATTCTACTGTTACTGTTGGATTAGTGTTTTACATATGCATTACACGTGACACGGTTGAATTGTCTGGGAAAGAATGTGTGTGAGCGCATGCAGATGTTGGTTTGACATGATAACATCTGTGGAATTGCATTGTATTCTTAGAGGACACTGCGGTGCTACTACCACAAGTATCTCTAAAATATAGGGGATGTCTTCACGATTAACTCAGCCAAAGGCATGCACTCACTCCCAGGAGCTTTCACTGCATTTATGCAAAAATAGACAGTGTCTGAAAAGAACAACAAGCTCTATGCTATTTGATCTGGTTTAAAATATTACAAAAATAAAATTACAGGTGTGATCAGTGAGTATTTGTGTGATCTAATTCTCATGTTAGTCTCTACAGTATATCACATTTTCTTGCACACTCAACTGTGAGTCCTCATGTCCATTTTTTTTTTTTTCTCCTTGTGCTGCATTTAGATCCAGGTCTGGACAGTGATTATGCACATCATCTCCACCCATTCCTCCCCAACAACCATCCCATAACATTTTCACAGTAGCAACCTTAACTCAAGAAATACCATAGACACACAAATCAGAGTTGTTGGAGCAGTGCCACAGAAAACAAAAAACTTAATTGCCACCCTATGCATGAAAGTATGCACTTTGCCGACCCACTCCCACCCTCTGCCGCTCTGGATTTCACCTCCGAGAGCGGACAGCTTGGCGTGGTAATATCAACAACCCACAGGCCCTCCTGCCTCTTCTTGGACTGACATCCCTGAGGGGTTATTCATGTCCTCTCTGTCGCTGCTGACAGTGGTGGTATTGTTCAAACATACTGTACTCATGTGAACATCTGGGCCTAATGTAAATCTGAAATATTTTTTTTTTTGCTCTGTCTGGTATTTGGAAACATTTTAACATTCTTCCGCCAAAATGGGTTTCAGGTTTTTCCTCATCTGTTGTGTGATGCATCGTTCTCGTCGTAAATCTTCAAGAAAAACCGACAGATTTTGATCAAGAAAATTCCCACAACCGGTGCAGCCAAAGTGTCAGAGTAGACGCACGCTTTGTTTTACAACTGCAGCGACATGTCGGCTATAGCTGTGTGATTAAATCCAATTCTGAATGTGTACGGGCCATTTTTGTCTCCCTGTATTTTTCTATGCAATTCCATGTTCCATGCCTTTGCTAAATTGCAGACTGCAGACCCACAAAGAGCAGTTTCAATTCAGTGCGGAAAGCAAAAGAAAAGGGAAAAGAACTGATTCAGCTCAAGCAGTGACTCAGCTTTAAAGTGTCTTATTAATTTACCTTTTCCACTGTGCCATATTTCTGGTGCGCCGGCTTAAACTTGATTACCACCTGTGGTTGCCAGTAGTAATGATGGGGAACGTAATTACACAAATCGGAGCTGGCCTTGCATTTAACCCTCTGGAGATGTGACTCTTAAATTTAAGAGACATTAACGCTCCTCACCACTGCTCATAAAAATGTTTGCCTTTGTTTTATCGTCCTGTGATGTTTCGGTTGACTTCGAGGCTCCGTCTCTTATTTAATCTTGAATATATTCACTTGTAAATGTTCGTCCAAATCCTGCCCATTCCTGTTATATTCACACGAGGCATCGGACTGGCAGCACGTGTTTCAGGATGATGCAGGGCTTTGATTATGGGGTGGCGGGAAAGGGTCAGCGAGGGTTTGGGAGTCTGTCACTCTGACTTCTCATCCTGCTTACTTATTGCATACCAAACTTCTCAGTAAACCCTGAGCTGTCAGTCGCCATCCTTTTTATTCAGCGTGATTTATCAGCATATCCTGTAAAGTTTCCCTTGAAGCTACAGCATAGACTAGGGTCATGGTCCGCGGTTAAAAGTTGCTGAATAAGCTGTCACGGTAATTTACTGGATTAGGAATCTATTGGTGCTGCTTAAAATGAACTGTCCAGAACCATCATTCATGTTTTTAATTTTGCAAAACAATTTGTTGGGGTTTGTTAAAAGTTGCAGTTCTCTATTGGAATTATGGATAATACTGTTGAATTATATGTCAAACATGTATTAAAAGGCAAATCTAAAATGAACAAATCCCTACCACGGAATTAAACGTTTGATCGTAATTTAATAATGCAGTGTATCATTGAAAGATGATGTGCAGACACATGGAACTGAGCTGAAAACACTTTTTATTTTGATGATCTGGAGTTGTTGCGGGTTCTGGCTTTGTCAAAATGAATAAATGAAACCTCTGGTAGCATAAACCTGGCATGTTTTTTCAACCACTAAACTAAGTAGTTATTATAAAACTTCTCTTTCTTAAAGGCCACGTGTGTAAGATTTAAGGGAATTTAACTGAAACAATGGAAACTGCTGAAATTAGTGTACGATGATGTGAAATTGAGCTTGATTGTTTCTTTTTGTTGTTTTTTTTACCGAACAATGAGCTATTCATTGTCTATGTTTCTAGAATGACGTCTTTTTATTTTATATTTTAATGACAAGTAGCCTCCAGTTTAATTACTAAGTTATTATTTAAGTACATGACATTCTCCTGCTACTTATGATTGTGGACCAGACTTAATATCCTCTTGGATAAAAACAAGCATTGATTTGATTAAAACCTGTAACTTTTGAGCGAACACTATAAGACAGTGGCTAAAGCAGTGGTTTCTGTGACTTTGCCACTAGATGTCACTAAATATTACACATAAAAACCTTTAAGGCAAAGCATTTTACAACTCTGGAAAAAATTAAGAGACCACCTCAGTTTCCTGTGAAATCATCATGTCTGCATGTATGACAGTCATTCCATTCCTGTGTCTGTGGAATTCTAACACAAATGCACCTTATTCTACTGAATAAACATCCGATCCATGTCTTATTTAGGAAGAAGTATAAAAAACACTACAGTGGACATCACTATCTTCTTACAATCGGCAAAAACAGGGCTTTTAGTATCGTAAAAGTAACTAGAATAATAAAAAAAAAAACTATTGAAAACTACTGGACAATGTTCCCAAACTCGGAGTCGGACTGGTTCTTCTGTCAGGACGATGCTCCTGGACTCAGTTAGGTCCATAAAGGTGTGGATGACGGACTACCAGATGAAGACCCTTTTATGTCCAGCCCAATCTACAAACCTGAACCCACTTTGAAAACTTCTGGAGGAACATGCATGGACACAAGCCATGGGACACTGATGAGTTCTTGAATTTTTATGGCAGGAGCTGCATAAAGTCATCCAACAGTAATGGAGGAAAACCGAGACACATGAAAGCTGTCACTGAAAACCAGGGTGTCGTGTTCTGCAAATACAGGCTCTAAATAACAATATTTTTATTTGGAATTGGGGAGGAATGTTGTCGGTAGTTTAGAGAATAAAACAAAAATATAAATTTTACTCAAATATACCTATAAACGGTAAAATCAGAGAAAATGATAATTGTACAGTGGTCTCTTTTTTTTTTTTTTTTCAGAGCTGAACTTCTCCCATAAGGACTACATGTGGAGGTTAATTAACAGTTTTTATATGTATGATAAGATGAAGGTGATGCATACTAATGAATGGAGATGAACTTTCTTTTACTGATAGGTCCAGTGCTTCAGCGTCGGCCACCATATGGCCTGGTGAGCTGTGTTGTATGAGCTGAAGCACAGCAGCTGTAGCCCTGTTTGAATTACCTGCTTGTTTGAGCATGTGGTCATCTCCAGAGACAGCTTACTGCAAACAGATGGCGACCAGCTTTCCCCCTCCATCCTTTATTCACTGTCCTTATACGTGGTGGTCATTTATGTGATAAGAGCGCGGTTTTGATGACTTCTCCACTTGTTTTGTTTCAGTTGGGATGAGAGCAGCTCCATCAGCAGTGGGCTCAGCGATGGCGATGGCGAAGGCTCGGAGAATCTCAGCTCAGAGGAGTTCAACGCTAGCTCTTCTCTCAACTCCCTCCCTAGCACACCCCTGGGATCCAGACGTAACTCCTCTGCTATGGTGAGCCAAAATGCTCCACCTAACAGTCTGTAATACAGCATGTGGTGAAGTTTGGCTTTCCATTATCTGGTTTGTCTTTGTAAAAACGGTGCTGAAGTGATGCCTTCGTGTCCTCCTCAGTGCATCGTTTTCAATGCCTCACTCTGTGATTTACTCGGTATGATGTGTAAATATGAGTCCTCTGTTTTGACAAAGGCCACAAAAAGACTCCACAAACCTCACCACTAACATTTAAATAAAACAAAGGAGAGCACACATCTGTGACACTGCTGTAAATCTTTACTACAGCAGCCGCGTTCATGGAATAACATCTCATCTGTGTTTAGTTGTACATTTGTATACTTGTCTTATTTAAATTTTTTTTTTATTTTACAAGGCACAAAAAAGTTTCTTATTCGCAGTGATTTACTTTACAGTTATTCAGAGGGTTAGGTTCCTAGAGTTTCACTGTGAAATGTTTTGAATCTTTTTTTGTGGACTAAGGCTGACTTACACTCAGAGAGGAGGGGAACACGAGCACTGCTCAATAAGCCATCTGTCGCTCTACTGTATTAATATACAGTCGGTGCCAAAAACCCGCATGCCCAATTTTGTCCTCACTTTTATCTCCTGAATGCACCACATCATAGAGTTTTTTGATGCGTCACGCCCCTCTATAAAGTAGCACATTCAGAAATACAAGCATGTGCTTTCCTCTATTGTCATGACATTTTATATGGAAAGTGTTTTTCCATCTTTTGTCTTTTACTTTGGCCTTTTTTTTTTTTAAATCTTCTCCAGGCGTATCAGTAAATCTGTCTCGTCTAAACCCTGGAATGCGCCTTATGATGAAACAAAGATTGCAGAGAACAGGGTGCAGTCATTTCCATAGATAACGCAGACCATGCCTGATGGTTACCCACAGTGTGCCTCTTCGCTTCCTCTCCTCAGCTCCGCACAGATGCAGAGAAGCGCTCCCTGGTGGAAAGTGGACTGTCCTGGTACAGCGAGGATGGCAAAGCCGGCCAAAAGCTCAGCTGCAGCTATGACACAGGAAGTCTTAAGACAGAGGCCCCAAGCAAGTGGCGAAAGAAGCCTCCAAGCCTCAGTGAAGATTCAGGAAGTAAAGGAGAACTGAAGAAGCCTCAAAGTCTGGGCCAACCAGGAAGCTTCAAAAAGGGCAGGAATCCTCCGGTGGGAGTCACGTCCCCCATCACCCACACTTCTCAGAGCATGCTGAAAGTCGCAGGTAAGATCTGTTGACACAAAGGGTCCTTTTTACAAGGCCTTTTCTGTTGATGCTTTTAGAGGATTTTAAGGTGTAATCCTGTGTCATCCGTCATTTCTTTTTATGCAGAATCCAAGGTAAAACAGTTTGTAGAGAAGCCAAGGCGGGTCCGTGTTTGGCGTCAACATGAATACAGAACTGTTCTCCTTAGCATAAGCCAGGTTCTGGTGAAGGACTGAACTGACATAAAGGCCCCATGAATTCCATTTCACTGAAAAACATCTAAAGAGCCATGTTTCTTTTCTTATTTCAGAGGAAAAAAAAGCTACTGTACATGCCTGCAGAGACACTGTGTCTGCCATCTGCAGTTACTAAATTTATTTCACTATCCTTAAATCCCTAGAAAAACATGCAGTGATTAAATAATGGTTTTAAATGAAGGTCCAATACCAGCATTTCTTGGCCTTTCATTTCTATTGCTTTAACTTAATACTGGCCTTAAAATAAACAATAAAACATTCATTTGTATTTATTTTGGCTGCAACGTGCAGACAAATACGTAAGTAAGGACTTGTACAGTATGTCATATATATTTTTATATTTTCATGTCATAACTTTCATCAGTCTTTAAGTGAATTCCTTTGCTTACTTGTGCTCCTGAACCGTTTACCTTCATACATTCCTCACAGTCACTTGCTCTCACCCTCACATGATCCTTTTGATATCACTGTAATATGTTTAGGAATATGGTTTAAAGTTCAACTTATCCGAGACCGTGACTCAGACTCCAGCTCATGGGAGAATGAAAGCTCATAAAGTAAATACAGATGGTTCTTTCTTTGTTTTACATCTTAGCTGTCACTTGCTTTTATGTGAAACCGTCCAGTTAAAAGGGATGTTGTGTGACTCTGCTGATTAGTCACATTAGTTTCAGGTTATTTTGATTTTGTGCTGTAATTTTTGTTTAACTCACTTCTTGTTCATATGTTCATCCAGACATTCCAGTGTCTGTATTTAGGTTTATAATCCTGGTCGGAGTTACAGAATCAACACAATGACCACAGTTCCCACCGATCTATTGAAATAAAAATAATGTCCTTGAAGGTTATTAAGAATGCATTAGTTCTGTAATATATAATAACAGGTAAAATTACTGCGCCAGACTCTATGCTGACTGGGCTCTGTTAAATATTTTGCGGTCTTGTGGACTAATACTTTTTTCCAGTAATGAATGAATGAATTCCAGGTGAAGGTTGAAAAGCACTGGCTTATGATGACTTGAACCTACAGTATTGTATCTTTTTTTTTTCTAATTGGGAAGCAGGTGCAGATCAATATATGTCTGTCACTGTAGATGAGAAATGTATGCATACATGCGTACATACATACATACATGTGCCAGGACACTAATCAAGAGATAACCACATGTATGCACGTATACACTTACATAAATGCATAATTACAATTGAGTCATACCTAAAACAAAAAGTTATAAAAGAAAAATGACACAAAACACCTGTGTATTTTATAGCCCCTTAACCATCCCCATCCCACAGATCATTTTCTAAGTTTCATGACATGCTGGATATTTCGAATAAATACATAAAAATACAAAATAATAATATAAAGTTGGATCATATCTGGAGCTACATCAAGTTCCTCCTTCCTATCTTTGAGCACACACTGGCCTGCTCCACTTATTTTAGCCACAGAGAGCTCCAGAGATAACATCTACTAAAGAATAAATCCATTCATGCACAGAGTGAGTGTGGTGGTGCATCTGTTGTATCTTAATGAAATGAAGTCATGTAAATATTCACTTAACATAATATGAACAGAAGGACAGCAGGATCTATGTATGGTATGTTTAATAGTTTGGTTTCAACTCAACTGCATGTGTCTTTATTTTTGCAGCCCATAAAAGTGAGAGACCATTGGACAAATCCAAGATTTCAGTCAAAACTGCTGGTCTGCAACGGTCTCGATCAGACGCTGGCCGGGATCATCATGGAGAACACCGCAAGCCCCCGTCAGGTTTGGTGAAACCCACCGCCGGAGCCTCCTTTGGTTATAAGAAACCACCGACAGCCACCGGTACTGCCACCGTGATGACAGCAGGGGGCGCCACCATCTCCAGCGGCTCTGCTACTGTGGGGAAAACGCCTAAGTCCTCTGGCATCCCTGTGAAGCCTGTTGGAGGAGGAACCCCCTCGGGTCGCAAGAACAGCTTTGATGCCAGCAGCGAGCAGAGCTTCCTGGGTCCAAACGCCCGGAACAGCATACAGTACCGCAGCCTGCCCCGCCCGGCCAAGTCCAGCACCCTCAGCGTCATCGGCCGCCCCGCGTCTCGGCCCGTCAGCGGTACCATCGACCCCGGTCTGCTGAGTCTGAAACCCGTGTCCATGGGCTCCGCGGGGCCCAGGGTCAAAGAACTGAGTAGCTGCGGCAGTAAAATGGGTAATCGAACAAGCACAGGCCCAGTGAACCAGACAGACCGAGAGAAGGAGAAGGAGCGAGCCAAAGCCAAGGCTGTGGGAGTGGACGTAGACTGTGGTTCTCTGAAAGGACAGGACGCTCAGTCTGAATCCACAGGAGAGTCCACTGTCAAACTGCACGGCCTGAGACGGACCAGCAGCAGCAAATACCCCGAACTGTCCTCACCCACCACACCAAGGTCTCTGCCCTTTCAGAACTTCTTTATAGTATACTGTTAATTCTGGGTAGTCATGTGCTTTTATTTTCTTAGTTTCTACACAAACATTCATAGGTGGCATCTAAAGCTTTCACCTGCACTACCTGTCTGTGACCCAGGTTCTGTTCATGACCCCTCACCGTCTTCACAGCGTATGAACCGATTTCACGTTTTCCAGAATCTGTTCCAGTTTCACTTACACAGCTAGACACATTTAAAACAAACTGATTTGTAATTCAGGTGAAATAAAACTTAATGAAATAAATAATAAACCTCACGTACGATAGAGGGTTCATTGATGCGGAACAGTTTTGATAAGTTATTTTTATTTGTCCATTTTTATAGACTCACCTGTTGTTTTGAACATCGTGTCTCAGATTCATCGTAGGTCTCGTTCACACATTCATAATTTAGTTTTTTTTCTGGGTATTGATACATTTTTATTGACATGCACTGTTTCCCATGAAGGCATAATTCAAATAATATAATGGAATCTTTTTGTTTTCAGACACATTCCTCTTTTTATTCCTATTTATACACATCAGTAATCCCCTTTGATCAGGTGCAATGATTCCATACTCAGTCCGAGTTACACTTTATTTATGCATCAAGATTAAATCACATTGTCACAATTTCATGAGAAGAGATCAGAATATTTTATTCCAACTTTATGAGCAGATGTAATTTTAGGTCACTGAAAATAAACCATCTAGAAAACTCCTTCCAGGGTAACAGTATTTAGGAACACAGACCTTATCTCCTTTGTTTTCATGTCAACTTGACTTTTCATGTAGTTTTATTCTGCTTCCTGTTGGTTTAGTTATCAGTGTTCAGCTGTATTTTTTCTACTGTGGGTTTTGTTTGTTGTTTTGTTTTTGAGAATGAAGGAGGACAAACTCAGTGTTGAATAATTACTCATATGTTTGTGAACTAGGCCTTATTTTCTGTTTTGGGACGTCTTTTCTTTCAGGATGCTAAATACAAAATCCCTTGGTCGCCCTCCGAGCTTGGCTCACCTGGACAAGGTGAACTCCAACAGTCTGGACTCCTGCATTACCATCCAGGACCTCCCTCCCAAAGTCCCTCCGTATTCCAAACTTCAGGACTTGGCTGGTTCCCACACCGCTCGCCTCACCCCCAGCCCGGCGCCCGTGCTCCACATCGACTCCCCCAGCTCCTTCACCACTGAAGCCCTCAGTGGCTCCCCGCTGCTCTACCCCAAACTGTCCGGCATGCACCGCAGCATGGAGTCGCTGCCCCTGCAGATGAGCGTACCTTCCAGTACGAGGTTCTCCACCACTGACATGCAACACAAAGAAGAAAGGAGCACAGGAACCTGGGGGGCCGGGACCAGGACTTCCCTCAACCTCACAGAAAGGTACGACTCCGAGACGACAAACAGCAAACGCTTGTCTTGTCAACCTGTTTCACATCATACAACATTTGATTAACTGTTACTGTAATGTAAATGTTACTGTTTAGAAAAGCTCCAAAGAACTGATGTGACTCTTTCCTGATACTTTAGTCTGGAAAGGTTTTATTTTTTTCTGTGATGTTAAAGGAATAAGTGAGGAATGAAACCGTGAAAGGAAAAAAGTAAGATTTTAACATATTCTTTCCCATTTTCCACTTTACCAGAGCAGCTGCATTCAGCATTTGGTAGCTGTAAAACATTTCATCCAAGAGTCTGTTGAGTCTAGGGTCAAAGTTTGTGAAGATTTCCACAGTTTTTTGGGCTGTAGATATAGTAACCAGCCGTATTTTATGTGCCCTTTCTGAAAGGGGAAACTGGGCCAAGCCATTGGAAAGGTTTTCTTTTGTCATCATTGAGATGGTTCCAATTATTTCTTGCGTTAAGGAATGTATTTTGGTGAGATCCCACACTTTGTAGATAAGAGTGTTCTGAATGCCAAGTGGGCCAGATGTGCAAAAAGGAGAAACAAAGATAAGATAAAGATGTCTTACACTCAGTTGCATTTGTGCCTGTAACCAAACGTAGGTTAAATTTTTGTCCCTGAAAAACCATAACACCAAACAATTTTCACACATTACTGAAAGAATTCTTCACTATTGTGTTTTTAATGTCTTATTCTCTTCTGTACAGCTTGCAAACAGACAGAAATACTTTTCCGAAGAAAGGCTTAGAGTACGTCAAAACAATTACTACTATTTGAAATCTCACACTGGGATGCATTTCCATGGTCCGACACTAACACAGCTTCTCTTTTCTCAGACGTTATGGCTCAAGTCTGTCAGAGAGCGAAGGAAGCAAACCAGGCCGACGCCACTCCCACAACATAGTCAGCATGACAGACAGCGATAGCCCCCCTCAGCTGCCCGCCCCACTGCAGCCGTACCGACGGAAAATACATCTGTAAAGGGACCTCCATCAGTCCTGGTGCATCTATAGTCTGGCCATCCATGGGAGTGGATCTCTCCTTCC
>JAPTYQ010000023.1:3330311-3341864 GCA_029814465.1 Ostorhinchus cyanosoma
GAACAGTTTGGACCAAATGTTCTGAGCTGCTGCATCGTTGTCGTCCATATTCTCTCTCTGTGTTGTTGTCCTCCTTCCATTTCGTCTGCTTCAAATCTGCTGTTCACTAATTGTTCTTTATCCAACCGGAAGAATGCCAACGCGAAAGGCCGTGTAGCTCCGCCTAGTGTCTCGGAGTCGAACGTACATCACTTAATTCGATTCTCTCTGCATGTACACACGGATTTCTCGGAAACTCCAGTTAAATCCTTAGCTCGGTTTTTGCCAATAGCTTGATTTAGATCCGCATGGAAACCTACCGAGTGTCTCACGTAGCAAAGTGAGTGGAACCTTACCGTTTTTGGTAAAGTGGGTGGAACCTTACCGTTTTTGGTAAAGTGGGTGGAACCTTACCGTTTATGGTAAAGTGGGTGGAACCTTACCGTTTTTGGTAAAGTGGGTGGAACCTTCTGGCCTTGATTGACCCGGGCTCTGCTTACTGATTCTTACGCCACTGACATAATGTATAGATGCCCTTCACAAAACTTCCCCATTTTTCCAGCTTTAGCCAGTTTTAGGCTTATTGGAAAGTCGTGTTGTCTCAGTACTTCCCTTTTCTACCTTTCCCTTCCTCTTTTTTCATTTGTCATCGAAGGCCAACGTACATTTCGTGCAAAACATGTCCTGACTTGTCTTTGTCTGAACTGACATGATCTCTTTGTATCACATAGAATCATAAGTAAATCAACATTCTTTTGAATATACTTATTTATAATCTATTTTCATTAATCACAATCACATTTGTTTAATACAACTTAATAAATCAATTCAGTCACCTCTCATCTGCATTTAGTTACCCTTGAACACTCATTCTACCCTGGATAATACATTTCTGCTTGGATATCTCTTAGCTATTTTGACATTAGTCTGATTGAAATTGTATGGAAAACAAAAACAAATATGCAGAACACGAAATTAAAATAGTTTCCCATCATGGAAGCTTTTAATTCAAGTGGAAATCAGATGTGTTGGTTTGATTATCCTGCAAATCACTCTATAAACCTTCTTCATTTATTCAAGGTATTTACACTGAGCCAATGCCAACATTCAACTAAACTCATTTTCATTTTACTATCTGTCATTAAATACAGTAAACCTTTTCTGTCCTATGTAATAAAGATCCATAGTGTTATATTACAGTTTTTCTCTGACAGTCGCTACATCTTCATTTACATAACTCTGCAGGTACAGATGTTGCACATGATGAGAGTGACTGTTTTAGTCGGAACTATTGTGAAATAATTTGGATCGAACTTCATGTACCATCTTTTGTGTTGTGAAATAATTTCCAGAAATTCTGTGTTGTGCAATTTCAGGGGAACAACTGTGTTTTTTTGGGTAGGGCTCGGGCTAGAGGCCTTGGAAGGGGTCGAAGTGACAAAGTGCAAGGCAGATGAGGAAAATTCCACATACCTAAAACTCAAAAACAGGATGTCACTAGGCACATATCCAGAGGATCATCTGTCACCAATAGATCCAGCCAGAATTTGGCACGTAGGACAGTCCTTTTATGGAAACCATATGAGTTTCTGTATATTAGAATGAGTGAAGAAATAAACAGATTTTTATTTACTTATTTTATCCACAATACAACCACTGCAGTCTCACACAGCGGATCAATACTTTTTCAGCAGGTTAATTCAGCAGAGAATTCATATGTTTGAGTACCAGACTGAGTAGCAGCACTCAGATTGACGTTGCAAGCTGTAAAACCTGCACACAAACTATAAAAAAAAAAGGAGGGGAAAGGAATGTGTATTTTCACATTAAGATAAGATATGCCTTTATTTGTCCCACTCGGGGAAATTCCAGGATACAGCAGCGAAGCATAAAGAGCACACAAGAAAAGCACACCAGAGCAGAAGAAGTGCAAAATCAAAAAATGAAGATAAAATCGAAAAGCTGTTTCTGCTATTTACAGTCGTGTGTATGTTGATCATGTTACAGGTTGAATAGGGATACGGTTTATTGCCCAAAATGACACAAATTCTAACTAACTATACTAAGGCTGTCACAGCTGTTGAAGAGTTAAAGTATTACATGTGAAGGCTGGAGCTGACTGACTCAAACAGACTTTTTTTTTTTTTTGGGTATGGTACAAACATATAAAACCAAGCTCTGAAATCAAATAAGGATATTAACTATATAGGATGCAGTCATTTTAATAATATCCCTTATAACAGTGTTTTCAAGATCTCTGCTGTGACAATTAAGGACATAACATACTTCATCTAACTCTGATCACCAATATTGAATTGAAACTGCTGTAAATATCCTTTATGGATGAAAGAGTGCAGCTGTGTTGCCCTCTACTGGCCTCTTTGAGTCCTGCACCCTCAGCTGAGCAGATGCAAAGGCTTGATGACCAGCAACAACGGCAAGATTTAAGCAATACAACCCCCATCTCATTAAGATTAAACAGACAATCACATTATTATGAGATATGTTTAATTAATTATAGTAGCAGAACACAGATGATGTTCCTATCAGTGGACTGATGCGGAAAACAGTCCTGTTTGTGGAGATCTGCTGATGAAGGACTTTCTTAATGACACCAATTTGTCTTCTCCTCTGAA
Organism: Ostorhinchus cyanosoma; assembly: GCA_029814465.1. Taxonomy (NCBI): domain Eukaryota; kingdom Metazoa; phylum Chordata; class Actinopteri; order Kurtiformes; family Apogonidae; genus Ostorhinchus; species Ostorhinchus cyanosoma. The sequence continues at coordinate 3,332,927 of JAPTYQ010000023.1, forward strand.
CAGCGTGAAATCCGTGACAGATTTGGAAGTTTACCGGAGCAGAAAATGGAAGACTGACACATGTGGTCCTTTGCTGGCCAACAGCGTTCAGAGCAGAGATTTGTGTTGGTGTATCTGCATCGCTTGTTTGTATCTGCTTATGCACAGGAAAAGCTCAGTGTTTAATTAGTGAAAGTGTAGAATGAAATGTGATGTGAAATGGTTTTAAGGCCAGAGGAAAAGAAGAGGAAACGTAGGAAGTCAGAGCAGTGTAGGACCAGATAATTATTTACTGGACTTGTCTCCTTTTGGCTTCTCTTTACTCAGCACTACTCCGTCTTGTTGCCCCAGATACTGTGTGTGCAGCTGGGCCACCCATCGTTCACTGGTGGGAACATGGCATCGTTTCCTCTGCTTTTTCCTCTCATTTTCTTCTCCCTCCTTCTATAGTGAGCACATTAAAACTGTGTGTGACGTGAATAAATGTGTTTAAACTTGGTGAGGTTGGCTTTAGTCTGAATGATGCGTACACTTAATGTAAATTGGGTTTATATTTTAATGGTATTAAAAAAAGAGGCAAATTTATGTTGGAAAGCAGAAATCTAAAGGCTTGACTTGTCAAAATGGAGAAATCCAAAACATATTTTAAAGACATTCACCATTCCTTGCAGAACACTTCCAACCAAATGACATAAAAGGATAAAATAGGTTTAAAATACTCCTTATACCGTCCATGTTATGTAGCATAGCAGCTCAAATGGTGAGGAAAGCCTGTTCTGTTCATATGCATGAAGGGCATAAATAAAGACTGTCATTCACACAGTCTTGTCTTTACCTCCAGGTTACATTTCTACTTGTTTGTATCATCTAATTGTAATTTTTTAGGTTAATTTTAATGCTTTGTTAATAATAATAATGGATTAGATCTCTATAGTGCTTTACATTATTTATTCGCTCTCACATTCTCACTCTGGTGGTGATAAACTATGTTTGTATCCACTAACGGAAGCATGGCTGCCAATTGGCCCCTCCGACCACCACTAAACATTCATACAACAGTGTGAATGACGCTGGAGGCAAGGAGGGTGAAATGTCTTGCCCAAACTCACATGGCTAGGGCAGAACGGGATTTAAACCGCCAACCCTTCGGTTATTGGATGACTTACTCTACCTCCTGAGCCACGGTGGCCCATTATCACTGTGAGAAACGTATGTTGGTGTCAAAGCTGAGAAAGCACTTCTACTTAAAGCTGATATACTGTATGTAAAAAAAAAAAAAGAAACCACAGGGGAAATTTAAAAGGAGCATCCTGTGCATTTAATAACTGTACACTTGATTTTAACAGATAGCATGGAAATGACTTCTGCTACTAACTGACCCTCAGAGATATCTGGTTTGGATCATGCTTCGATTCTTCTAAGACAGGTATTTAAAGCAAGCATCTTCAAGATCTGAAAGTTTGTGGAATAGATTTCATTAGTCTAACAACAGACGTAATTGGATTTGAACCTATCATCTGTCACCTACAAATCATAGAGTAAAGTTTATTATAACAACCACAGTTATCATACTTACAAATGTGTACTTTATACATACAAATATTACCTCTTTGTGTTCAGAGGCAATACTTCTGAATAGAATGTATCAAAATTAAGACCTTAATATTTGTATAAAACCAAACCAAACAAATACTCACCCCTCCTAAATATGACTACACATTACTTTTGTGCCCACCCCTTTTTTATTTATTTATTTATTTTTTTGGATTTGCGTATTTACTGGTTGGAGCTATAAGGATAGAACTCGGTGATGTTTTTGCTTTTTGTTTATTACATTTTGTTATAGTTCTATGCTTATGATTCTTGCTACCAGATTTACATGCCGGACGAACCCCCAATTCATGTGATGCCCGACCTGCTGGAACCTGAGCTTAACACGATAGAGTCTCTCCTCTTTCTCCACTTCCAAAGAAGACCAGCGTTAGGCTAGTTTTTGGCCCAAAGTAATCAATTTATTGACAAAATTAAAAAATGACTTCAGGGTGAGTCCAGCCACTCACATAACAGTCAAACAAAACAAAATATGACATTTTACTTACCTATAAAATAAAATAACTCTTTGAATTTTAGAACGATTTCAATACTACACAAATATTTACAGCTGGAACAAACACTGAATCATATTGTACAGAGTGCCTTCACACAGGTTTCATGGTTGATCGTTAATGGTGAGAGAGGCGAGTCCTTGAGAAGAAAACAACAAAAAACCAAAACACAACAACAAAGAAACACACACACACGACCACCGAGTCATAATGTCTGTCCACTGATGTGAGGAGACACTAATGTGAGTAAAAGATGCATCTTGTTACTTAGTTGATTCGATTGATTTCTATCAGTTTTCATTTTTCCAACACTGTTCCTAGGACCCTGAACTGAGCCACAGTTCATTTTATTAGTTCAACTAGATTTTTTTTCTGCCCCCGGTTCCAGAAAAGCCACTAAAAAGAATAATCAGGATAATAAATAAGCCATTTGTTTTAAATGTAGTGATACTGACTGATGTTGAGTCTTAAAAAGACAAATGAGGCCAGTTTTCAATTCAGCTCAGTTCACTTTTATTTTTAGAGCCCTATATCACAACAAGGTTACCTCACAAGGCTTTACAGAATTAGTTGGATATAAACAAACAGCAGTCAAATAAACAGCAGATGAAGGAAAGGATTAATGTCCTGGGCATCCCCCGTCCTTAGAACCTCCTTCTCTGCAAAGAAAAACTCCAAAAAACCCAGAGGGAAAAGAGAAAACAGAGTGAAGGAGAGATCCACTCCCATGGACGGACAGACTGTAGATGCACCAGGACTGACTGATGGACGTCCATTTGTGGATGTGGTTCCGGTCTGTACAGATGCATGGGGGGGGGTGTGTTCTCTGATTATTCCCTTTCCTGTTCTGCTGCAGCTGCTGGAGTTTCTTGGATCTTTGGACTTGGACACATTATGGGTTCTGTTTCAAAGCTTTACTCAGTGTCACATTTGATGTTGACGTCGTGTCTCGGCTCTCCTGTTGTTGTTTCTTAAAGAGAATGGCATTTTGGTGTCTTCATGGTGGTGTATTGGTTAAATGAACAGCTGTTGTTAAAGTCTTTTTTTTCCAGATATCCACCCACTCAACACACCCCGTGGAAAAAACCCAATGTTTATAGACACACATACTGTACATGAACACACACACACACACACACATTGTAGACCAAATGCTTTCTGCAACACACAGAAGCAAAATGTATGGAGCCAATAGTGACCATATGGTGTTTACTTTTATTCATTTTGCAGTCAAGGCTGGCCACAGAATGACCAGAGCTGTGCATGTGTGCGTGTTCGTACGAGAAATAAAGACAGTTGAGTGTGACAATGACTGAAGTAGAAAATGAAAGCAATAGGCATGTAGATGCTCAGCATGGCAGCGATTGGAGGCAGAATGTGAGCAGCTGACTGTTGGACAAACTGCCTTTTAGCTTTACATTTCTGTTTCACCCCTGCATTGCAGCACTCCCTGCAGGAGCTGAGCGGGTGCAGTCTTTTCCACATCGTCTCTGCTGCCTCAGATGAGACAAAATCATCTCAACCAAAGTGTCCCAGCAAAACTCAGCACCAGCACATGTTGGCGACAGCTGTCGTCTGCATGCGTTTGTTATCTGGGGGTTTGATAGCGGTTGTTCCTCTTATCAACGTCCCGTCACCGTCTTTAGGCCTGACTCATCCTGTGTAGGCACGACTAGTGGAGAGAGTCTGAGAGCTTTACTCATTCACAGATGCCCTGAGCAGAACAGAGTGCCTGAGAAGAGTAGGAGTATCCCACAATGCAATCTAAGTGAACCCCCCCCCCCCCACACACACACACACACACACACCTCTGTACTATCTGTACCATCACTGATGCTGCAGCTGCATTGTGACCTTGCACTAAACTCTGTGATGCCAAAACTGCTGAGTCAGCTGACAGCACAGGAGAGTCAGGTTAAACCTAATCTGGTTACACCTGGTGACTACATCCAGGTCAATAAAAAGACATTTGAAGAATTCACCAAATAGCTGTTCATTTTTTATTAATTACTAGACTAAAGTTGACATAACTAATAACATAACTTCCAGATGTTTGTCTGCGGTTAAATGTACGATGTAGAATTCTAATAAAATTTCAGTTCACATCCACTCAGTGAAATGTGGCTTTTAGGATCATATCAGATATCTATTGACTTTCTCAGTGTAGAAAACTCAGCTGCAGATTGGCACTTTGCCATTAGTGTTCTCTTCGTCAGTGTTTCCCAGCCTTTTTTCCTTGGAGCCCCCCCCCCCCATCACTTCTAAGAAACTCTGAATCAGACAGAAGCTGAAATGTTGATTCTCTCTCCAAACCTGCACACACACACATTTTAAATAGATTAATTCCAAATCTTTACTGGAAAAAATACAGTACACTGCAAAAATCCAAAACTTACTAAGTGTATTTTTCTCATTTCTAGACAAAATATCTCATCACACTTAAAATAAGACATAATCACCTAAAGAATAACTTATAACTTATCTTTAGACAATAGATCTTTAAAATCTTGTTTCAAGAAATCTAAGATAATTTTCACTTGTTCCATTGGCAGATTTTTTTTTGCTTAAGTCAAGATTTTTTTTTTTTTTGCTTAATTCAAGCAAAAAAATCATGTGAAAATTATCTTGGTAAGATTTCTTGAATTAAGATTTTCCAGATTTATTGTCTAAAAATAAGTTCTTATATCTCAATTACAAGTTACTCTTTAGGTGTTTATGCCGTGTTTTAAGTGTGATGAGATATATTGACTAGAAATGAGAAAAATACACTTGGTTAGATTTAGATTTTTGCAGTGTATGTATATGTGTCCATTGTCTTTTTCCTCTTTCTCTTTGGATTGTTCTGTTATCTTTACAATGTGCTTCCATCTAAACTAGCTGGGAGGTGTAGTCTTCTAAGACCTGTACAGGACTCATATTTAGGACGTGTATTTAAGACGTGTATAAAACACAGCCTCATGTGTGAATCCAGATCGACCCTGTTCTAGAGTGAGGCCCACCAGGGTGAGATGTAGTGATTACCCAGCATGCCTAGTGCTTTAAGTACAAGCCTGTGGGGGTGGAGTTATGATCTGGGTTTGCTTCTGTTGGTCACGTCTAGGTTCAGCAACATTATGTATCCAAAAAAATGACAGAAATAATTGTTGTAACATTGTCTAAGGTTATCAGAATGATTCCACGGTGAATGGATGAAGTTGGTCCAATAAAATATTAGTTTTCTCTCTGCATTTCTGTGGTTTCCTGTGCCATTAAAAACAGGCACGGATCAGTTAATTCTGGACATCTGGAGTTGATCCTTGAGGGCCTTTAATGGCAGCTCACCGTTCCTCATGTGTACTACGTGCTAATGTTAAATGCTAAAGCTAATGCGAGCTACGGTGTGTATTAGGATGGATTAATGTGAGTTCATGTTTGACCTTTAAAGTTTTTAGCTGTTTTTTGGCCAGTAAATGTGTTATTAGGATTTTATTTAACCCTTTAACGCCAAATGTATCTTATCTGATACATGAGTTTTAAAGCCCTCTAAATGATCAGTGTCATTTTTTTTTCTTGAAAAACCTGATGTTTACAATTAGATACATGCAATACACAGATAATCCTCCAGGGGGGAAGAATTCATTCACCAGAGGCTTTTCCAGTGACACTACAAGACTGTCATTAATGGCAAGGCAAGGCAGGTTTATTTATATGGCACATTTCATGTACAAAACAATTTAAAGTGCTTTACATAAAACATTAAAAGCATTACAGCAACAATAAAAAGTATAGGCATGAAATAAAAAAAATAAATGAGGAAGGAGGCAGAACTTTGTTAGACATATTTTGTAGATTATGTTTTTGTTTGTTCAAAAATAATAATAGTTGAGCATTGAGACCTGATGTATCAAATATGATGATGAATACATGGAAATAGATATTTGAAACTTTTTTGTTGTTGTGGTTCAGAAGGACCAATATAGGCTCCAGTTTCAAAGAACTGGAATTTTCTGTCAATGATCTAATGGGTCAGGCTTTACAGGGTTAATTTGACTCAGACAAATCTCCAGTGACCCCCCCACCCCTGAATTCAAGGGCATTACATTGCGTTACACGAAGATGCCAAATTTGAGATGAAGAAACGTTTTCTTAACCTGTAAAAACCCAAACAGCCACTAACCACCAAAACCATCTACTGATCTAAAATGTTTAATACTCGTTGATCCACTAATTAAATCAAAACATGTAAATAATCTGTGTAAAGTACAGTTTGTTATCTTTTCATGGTCATCAGATATGACCCATTTGGACGTTCAGAGGCTCTGTAGTTGCCATGGAAACACTGTTATCCTCTACAACATTTATTCACCAATAAAACCCATGGACTTCGATCAATGACAGTGGAAGAAGACACTTGGTTTATATCCAGTTAATGATAGATTTTGCTGTAAAAGTCACTTTTTTTCAGTTTTGTCAGTTTTTGATTTAATAGCCCTCAACTTTAATTTGTGCTTTAGTGAACAGCTACATGATCAGTAAATTAAATATAAGAAAATGCTTGTTCACTGGAAAAAACACAGAATATAGAGGATAATATTAGAATACATGGTGACAAATACTTAAGAAAAATGAAATATAGAGAAAAATATCAAAAAATAATTGGAATGAATGCTTCTAGAACCATAAAAAAGAGTTTGTTCAAGGTGCTCTTTGGAAAAAGGGATTCATAAAGTAGATGTAGATTTTCTTCCAGTTTTTTTAGCTACAAAAGTAGCACCGGGCCTTTATGTATTAATCATCTTCTAATGCAGCAATCAATGTTGAGGTTAAGGCAGGAGATACTTATATTACAGTGAATGAAAAGGCAAACCCTAAGCTTCTGCAGAGACAACAACATAAAAAAGATGTTCCACAAGCAGCACTCATCCATAGTATGCATCATATCCACAGCTGTAACATAACTAAACAATATCAGCATCAAATCTACTGAAATAAGTCCCAGTGCATGTCAGACAGCCCAGTGATAACAATATCCAATATGACTGTCATAAAATACAGCGAAATAGGAACGACTGGAGCAGTAACATACCATCCAGCGGTAAATTAAAGAGAATAAATCAGCTTCTTCTGTCATGTTGTTATTTTGATGCCGCATGTATTTTAGGAAAACAGTTTGTGGGGGAACATGTCGTCAGCATCCCCAGAGGAAATGTCGTCCATACCTGAATGTATTAAGGACCGGATCACATTATAGCTGCTGCCAAGTTGGCTCTGTGCAATGCAATGCAGCTTTACAGTGATGCTCCATTACTGTGCATTTTGAATGAGACAGCAGAATGGATCAGAGAGCTGGGAGTCTATTCCATAACTAGCGGGCACACTTTCAAATCCCCTGACCACAAACAACCCATCTGAGTGGTTTTATACCAGTTCTGCCACATGGACTCTCTAGCTGTCTTTTGTAGTTTCTCATAAGACATTTAACCCATAAAGACCCGGTGCTACTTTTGTGGCAGTTCCCAAATGAAATATAATATTTTCCTCTGTATTTTGTATTTTTTTGGTGTAAATCATGTATTTTCCTGTATTTAATTCACAGGGTGTCAAACTAGTTTCTTCCAGGGGCTACATTCAGCTCAATTGGATCTCAAATGGGCCGGACCAGTAAAGTAATAGCATCATAACCTGTAAATAATGACAACTTTTTTTCTTTGTTTTAGTGCAATAAAAAGCATGAAATTATGAAAATATTTACATTTACAAACTATCCTTTAGCAAGAAACATGTGAATAACCAGAAAAAACTGAAATTTGTCCTAAAAATAAGTGCAGTTTTAACAATATTACGCCTCAACTTATCATTTCTACATGTGCATTACAGACAATGTTACACAAACATGTGGTAACAGGCAGAATATTGTTAAAAATTTGGAGTTTGGAACTAAGATAAGAATAATTTGTCATTTAACTTCTCACTTGCCCAGCTAATTGTTCTTCTTGATAGTTCTTTGAGATTCAACTGGACTAGTTTGGCTTCAAAAGAGCCAAATTAGTCCAGTTGAACCAAGAACCTAGAAAAAGGGAGTTGTCACTGATTATAGGTTATTACCCCGCCCCCCAAAGGGGAAGTAAGGATAGTGGGGTTTTTTTTGTCCATTTGTCTGTTTATTTGTTTGTCAACAACTTTACGCAAAAACTACTGGACCAATTTCCATCAAATTTTCAGGAAAGGTGCGAGGTGGTCCAGAATAGATCCCATTAAATTTTGGTGAATGTAGGTCAAAGGTCAAGGTCACCAAAAATGTGTTTACACAATGAGAAGAGATAGGGCAAATGAGGTAAAACGTTTGTGAGGGGCGGGGTTTGTTGTGCCTGGAACCACTTGTTTCATTAATATTTATTGTTTATTGACTTAGTTTATTAAGTTACTTTAAATCATATTGGTCTGTATGTGGAACCTGAACTAAAATGAGTTTGACACCCTTGATTATTAATATCTTCAGTATAATATTTGGACTTCCCACGGGCCAGAATGGACCTTTTGGTGGGCCAGTTTCTGTCCCTCCTGATGTGGATGCTCATGTAAACTTAGAGTAAATTCAAAGTAAATTATATCAAAACAGAGAAAAGTGAAGAAAAACTTACTTCCTCAGCAAAGATATTACTAACTGAATATAAAAACAAGTGTTTCCATCCACTGTCTTTGATCCAACTCCATGGGTTTTACTGGTGAATCAATGTTGTAGAAGAGTATAGTGTTTCCATGGTAACTACAGAGCCTCTGAACATCCAAATGGGTCATATCTGATGGATGGATGGATGGATGGATGGATGGATGGATGGATGGATGGATGGATGGATGGATGGATGGATGGATGG
>JAPTYQ010000023.1:3478551-3489445 GCA_029814465.1 Ostorhinchus cyanosoma
GCAGTTTCTCATCTTTTCATGGTTATCAGATCTAACCCATTTGGATGTTCAGAGGCTCCGTAGTGAGCGTGGAAACACTGTCATCTTCTAGAACACTGATTCACCAGTAAAACCCATGGACTTTCATAAAATTATGTTCAGTTAATTGTATATTTTGTTGGAAAAGTCACTTTTTCTTCAGTTTTCTCTGTTTCGATATAATAACCTTTGAATTTACTCTGAACTTTAATGATCATGTACAAGATCAGTGAATTAAACATAGGAAAATACATGATTTTCAATGTCAAAATGCAAAATACAGGTGATAATATTATAATAAATTGTGATAAATTGTTTAAGAAAGGTTGAAAATAGAGAAAAATGTGTTTGGGAACTAATTTGGGAAGTAGAACTGGGGCTTTATGGGTTAATACAATCACATCTCCATTTAATTTGTGAACAAACGAAGTAAAAAGAGCGGTGAGATGCTCTTACCTTTAATGAGCTCATCAGGAGGGTGGACCCTGCTCCAAATATTACTGCCGTTCTTGCGTTTCTCCACAATGTATCCAAAAAGGTTGGTTCCCCCGGTGTTAGAAGGCGCAGTCCAAACAAGGTTGATACAGTCTTTGAAAGCACTTTCAATTTTGGGTTGGGAGGGAGCACCAGGGTAGGCTGTAATAAAATAGAAGAATGGATGACACAGAGCCTTCTCTATAACAAGACAATTTCACTAAGTAATGTTGATGTCAAACACTCACCCTTTGTCCCGGCCTGAATGTCATCAGTCTCCATCATGTCACTCATGCCATGATCAGTTTCAGCCCAGATGTGGTAGCAGTACTTTCTACCATGATCCACGTCGGTGTCTCTGTATTTAGGCTCTGGACCAATCTTTCCTAATTTCTTCCAGCTGTTTCGACCAATTTGCTGGCGCTGAAGGATATAATTAGTGATTGGGCAGCCGCCGTTGTCTTTGGGAGGCTTCCATTTGAAGTCGATGCAAGTTGATGAGCTTTCAATGATATCCACGGGTCCCATGGGTGGTGTTGGCTTATCTGTACTCAGACACGAACAATAACAAGAGACCAAGCAACTTTAATGTCTGCGCTGTAAATTACATACATTAATGCCACATCGTGCACATTTATGAATCTGTGTACAAACATATAAACCTCACCCAGAACAGTCAGCTGGGTGATCGCTTCGGCCGTTCCACATTCATTTTTTATCTTAATCTTTATTTCGCCAGAGATCTTGCGCAAGCATTTGGTTAGCAGCAGGCGGGAATGCGAAGAAGACTTTTCAATCTTAACGTGGGTTTCTTCGAACAGCTCTTCGCCTTCATTGTACCACTGGATCTTCATGGGTTCCTTGCCGACAAATTCCACCTTGAAAGCCGCTTCTTTCCCGGTTTTGATTACCACAGGTTTCATAAACTCGGTGAGGTCATCAGGGTTGATTCTTGGGGGATCTAAAAGGAAAAAAATTGCAGATTGACATATGATTAAGCCCAGGTAGATCTTGTTTAATAATTTCCCCAAGTGCCTGCCTTGGTTTTGCTAAAGGTCATGGATTCTGATTACCATACCTTCAACATTTAGCATAGCCTCTGTTTTGCGGCCGTCGGCTTCATATCGGTACTTCGCAATGTCCTCCTCTTTGCAGTTTTTGACAATTAGTTTGCGGTAAGTCCCTTCTTTAACAATGAGGAGGTTTTCTGTAGCTGTAATCTGTAATGCACACGTACATATTTAAGTGTCTGAGGGCTGAAGGCACATGATATTATCCTCTCCGCCTGTGCTTTACCTCGTTTCCATCTTTGTACCAGACTCCTTCACAGTCCTCACTGCTCAGTCTGCAGACCAGTTCAGCATCAGTTCCGATGACAGCTGTTACATCTGACAGACCGCAAGTAAAGTACACGCCTGGATCTGAAAGAATTACAAACAACATATTTATGCTCTGATGGGGAATGTATCAATAACAGAAGAATTTAAAAATGAATGGTGGATTTATATGAAATACCGTGGTGTGATGGAGCTTACCAATGACTGTGTCGGGCACCAGTGGGCCTGCTCTCACTCTCTTTCTTTTTCCTTGAACGGGCTCCCCCTCTTCAGCTTCAGGAGTTTCTTCCGTGGCTTCTTCAGATGTCTTTTTGGCTGATTTGGATTTCTTTTTCTGTTTCTGTTTCTGTTTCTTGGTCTTCCCCTCTCCTCCCTCTCCTCCCTCTCCTTCTCCTCCCTCTCCTCCCTCTCCTTCTCCTCCTTCTCCTTCTCCTCCCTCTCCCTCTCCTCCCTCGTCACCCTCCTCTTCATCCTCTGAATCCTCTACATCCTCATCTTCTTCATCCTCCACCTCTCCTCCTTTCCCATCTTTGTCTTTCCCTGCTCTTGCTTTGGCCTCGGCCTTTGCCTTCTCCTTTGCTTCCATCTTTGCCAGGGCTTTAGCCTTTATCTTTTCCTTCCTTTGAGCCTCAGCTTCTGCTTTGGCCTTAGCATCAGCTTCAGCTTTTTCTGCTGCAGCTTCGGCTGCTGCTGCGGCTATTGCAGCTGCAGCTTCAGCCTCTGCCTTGGCCTTTGCTATCAGCACCTCTCTTTCAGCTTGTACTTTAACATTTTGCTCCTGAGCAAGCCTTAAAAGTTCGGCTCCTCCACCACCTTTGCGGGTATTTTTGCGAGCTTTCTTCTTTCCTTTTGTCGCTGGATCATTATCAACTACAAAAAAAACACATTACAGGTATCATTTTACTTCTTTATGAGTCTGTGTTTGATGTTTATTTTTTTTAAACTCTGAAAACATACAACTTACATTACCTTCCACTATGAGCCAAGCACTGCAGGACTTCATTCCAGCCTCAGCAGCATAAATTCCCTTGTCCAGGGGCATACAGTCCTTGACTACCAGTGTGTGAATTAACATGTCCTCTGACACCAGGATGTCAAATTTCTCTCCTTGCTCCAGAGGAACATTTTTTCCCTTCCAAGTAATCTTCGCCAGTGGAGTTGAGAGGAGACAGTCAAACACAGCGTCCTCTCGTTCCTCCACTGTCACATCTTCAATCTTCACCAGGAAATCTACACTGGGAACTGCATGAAACAGTAAAGAACAGATTTGTGGAACATATGTTCTATAGAAGGATAACTCATGTATCTTTTGTTGCTTTGGATTGGTGTTTAGTTTGTTTCACAGTGAACCTGGGTTATGAACTTACGTTTTAAGTCAGTAGAGAATACCTTAACTCCATCAACTTCCACTTGATATAAGCCTGCATCTTCAGGATTGACACCATTGATGCTAAAAACAAACTTCTTTCCAACTTGTTTCAAGCCATGCTTGACCTCTGTGTCTATATCAAAAGGAACCATAACTCCATCCTGTTAAATAATAAACAAACATCTTAGCAGTGTAAAAATGGACTGAAGAATTTCTCAAGTTACTGTCAGTGCTTTTGTTAATTTTATTCAAAATTAAAGATATGCAAATATTTAGAAAAACGACGCATCTCACCTTGTACAAGAAGATTTTACTGGTAGGGTCTCTGAGCGACATTTCAAGTTCAAACTCTGCATCACCGGTGTCTCTGAGCTCAACGGGCTTTAGGTTGCATAGCCTCTCAATAACCTGTGATATTTGTAATCAGAAAAAAAATACAGGTTTGTTTTGTGTTTCTAAATATCTTGTTTCATTTATAATATTACATATTTTTGACAGTGTTATTATATTAAGACTGATATAATTTTAAACATACCCTTTCTTGTTCTTGTTCCCTTTCAAACTTTTTCTCACTCAGTTTCTTCAGCATCCCACGGAAATCAGTGACTCCGTACTGAACACAGATACTTTCATAATCTTTCTTGTCTGCACTCATCAACAGCTCCCAAAACTTCTCATCGATTTCTGGTTTCGTTTCCTCTTTGGTTGCATCAAGATCCACACTTCAAGTAACAAATTAACAACAGAAAAACAGCTTAAAACTATCATAACATTAATATACTAACAGAATAATTGTGGTGTGCTGTACTTTGGACCGGTTGAATATTTCCTTTCTTCTTACACACTTTTTTAAGTTCTTTTTGAAATCCTCAGGCAGCTCACGGATCGCTACAAGACAAACAGCAACACAGTTACAATTTTCACTGAGTGAATGATTGACATACTGTTACTATTAATTTAATGTAGGTCATATACCTGTTCTTGATTGTTGCAAGGCTTTGTTCTTTTTGTAGCCAACTAAAATGGGGGTTGAAACCAGGAATCAGAATAAAACTTAGTCAAAGATAGGCAGTTTTTATTTAATTGCTGCAATAATAAGTTAAGGGTACTTAAACTCACCTTCAATAACATTTAGGGTGGCTGTGACAACAGCACTTCCATACTCATTTCTGGCAAAGCACTTGTAGGTGTCGGCGTGATCCGGTAATACACCTGGCATCTAAGGCAACTCATGATTAATAATTTTTCTAATTTACATGAGATGCAGTGATGATTAATTACATTATTTCCACAGGGCCTGATTTACTAAGATCACAAATAATAGGTGGAAATGTGCCTGCTCGTGCCAAAAAATATGCACGCTGTTGATTTGCATGTCTCAGGTGATCAACTAAGATTGCCTGTGCAAATGACAACAGGTGCAAAGTCTTGGAGACCGCCCTATTTTAATGAGGATTTTGCGTACGCTACTCGTTGTTGTCATGGAGACAATAAAAACGGCTCTGGGATACGCCAGCATTCATGAATATGAAGTTGCTCTTTTCTGCACAGAGGGTGGATATGTATTTATCTGTTGTTGTTTATCTGTGGTGAAGTGTGTTAGTGAACTAAATAGTTTCTCTATGTTTAGTGAATGAAAACTTTTAAGCCTGTGGACATGAGAGAAAACCCGCTGATCAGTGCTTATATAGAAGTTCAGGAGTCCAGTCACAACACCAGCGCTGTTTGTGTGTGTGTGTGTGTGTGTGTGTGTGTGTGTGTGTGTGTACATGTACAGTATGTGTGTGCGTGTGTAGCACTAGAACCCGTCCTATTTGGTTTCTCCTGCGTGTGAGAGAGAGGCGGGGGGGCATATGTCTATTTTTTTTCTTGTCATTTAAAAATGTTGCCGTGTGCAGAACAGATTAATTCGTTTCTTTTGGTTTTGCCTACGCCGCCTCCTCGCCACAGCAACTGCAGCCAGTTTTGCGTGAAGCTGTACCAGTTAAAACCTGCCGTTCAAATGCGCTAAATATAGACACAAAATCTGCCCCTGCAATCAGTTTTAGGTTTGGTAAATCACACTGTGTGCGCTAAATAAACATTTGCATCTACTCCTCCCAGTAATTTTGTGCATTCTGGCAGAAACGCCCATAACTGCAGATTCATTAAGGCAAACACGCTAAATATGTTGCGTGAGCTGTTTTGCCGATTTGAGAGGCGCAACCCTCAGTGCGTTCTGTTAGTAGATAAGCTCCACCTTTTTTGTGTGCGCAGTCAAGTTTGCGCACATTTTTACAGGTGCAAACCTTAAGTAAATCAGGCCCACAGTATTGAAGCATCAGCTGGCAAGTTTCCAGATGTTTCTATGAGCATTTGGCATTTAGTGCACATACTGAACATACTGCACATACCTGTAGCTGGTGTTCACCAGAACTTTTTTCATAAGTGATCTTGTACGTCTCGTCATCAATTTCACCGTTATTTCTCACCCAGGTCACAGTTGGAGTTGGGTTTCCAACAACAATTGCTTTGAAAATAGCAGCTTTTCCTAATAACAGATGCAATCGTGTCAACACATATTGAAATGACTAGATCAAAGAATAAATGTGATTGGAGGTAGGATGTTACCTTCTTGAATTGTTAGTGCAATGGGTTTCCGGGTGAAATCTGGGGTGGTCATGCCTTCAGGTAGTTCTTCCACAAATTGGGTAATCATAACTCCAGGCACCCTGGACCGCTTTTTGATTCTCACTGCCAGTAAATTACATGAATGGCCATTATACAACTTATTTTTTCCCCTTAAAGTAATTTTTTTTAAATACATAGCATATATATATGACAGTTTATTGTTGATTTTTACTCACCCTGCCCAGGAGCAGTGGGCTCCTCCTCCTTCGTTTTACGTATCTTAAACATTTTGACTCCAACAATGTCCCTGTTAATACGAAACCAGAAAACTCTTCAAACTTAAAGCAGTCATGTTTACTTTATTAATTAAAGTACATGTGTTAAAATCTAAATGTACGTAGATGGCCGTGTGTACTTTCAGGGCTGTCAGACATAACCCACCTTTGAATCTAAAAATATCCTGGATTTAAGCTTTACTGCAGTTGTTTTGCATAATTGCAATAATTCTCTCAGCTGGATCAAACACAGATTTCATTTACACTCTTTTAATGATATTCTTTTATTTTTGCTTGATTTTAGCTTCTATTGGTACCTCATTATCAGTAATTTCTTTGTAGGGTTCAGTAATATGCTTTGTGTATTTAATTTTTTATTTATGTCAAATATACCCTGTGTAATTTCTGTTTACAAAATGAAAACAAACCTTAATGCTGCTTTAATTTATGTATTCCAGGGCTGAATGACAATAACTAACAAAAATGAACGGAAATTAACAATGAAATCAAATATTTCAATTATGTCTATGATAATTTACTAAACTACAACTAAACTACAAAATGTCATCATTGTGAAACCCATCTTACTACGGTTGATCTCAAGGATCCTTATGTTATGTGTTCCAGTTGTTTAGTCAGTATGTAAATTGTCTAAACATCTGTTTTAATTACCTCTACATCACTTTAATTGGAAGCACTTTATAAATAAAATTATTATTATTATTATTATTATTATTATTATGTTCTTTAGAAATATCAGAAATAATAATTCGAGTAAAGAGGCTTTGGAATGAATCTCCGCCTTTGAAATACGATGACACTGTATCTTATGGATCCTATAGAGGAAATAGATCTTATTGCTTCCTCTAATTAAAAAAGTGGTATTCGTAACATTATCATATATTGTGTATTGGTTGAAAACAGTGTTAAAAACTTAAAGTTAGACTTATATTCCAGGCTTTAAGGTTGGATCATCTGAGTTTGTAATTCAATCTTCACTGTGAATGAAAATATTCCAAATACTTGCCCAGGGTGTCCTATGCAAATTCCTGCCTAATGCTGACGGCGGTAGGTCACATACCTCATAAAACTATCTATCATGATTCAGGAATTGACGCAAGCTGCTGACTCTAAATGCACCTTTGGTCATAAACTCTCTATTTATGTTTAGCTTTCCTGTTTGACCTGAATTATTGCAGATGGAACAAAATAGATCGCAGATAGCTGTTTTATTTATCGGGTCACCCATTGTCAGAGTAAAATGCATAACAATAATATGATGATAAAGACAAAAATGAAATCAAAGGTGCAACACGATGTAAAAAAAAAAAGTAATGAGGTAGAAGCATATCAACAAAAAGGCTGTAAATGAAATAATGGGACATAAAAACACAGACTTTCAGCTATACAGTGTAATATAATGTAGTCACTAAACCAATTCAGGATATACTTTTGTAAATTTGGTTCCTGGTAAGATGGACAGTTAGGATTTTTTTTTTTTTTAGATCTTGAACTGAAAAAAAAATGGGACCCACTTTAATGAGCTCCCCATGTGACGTCTTCATAGCTTTAGGGGTACGTTTTAGTCACTATCTGCTAAAACAGTCCAGATCTACCTGCATAAGTACAGATTAATTTATACAAAAGTCATATTTTACATTTTGGAGATTGTGTCATTCACGCCTTTATAATGACAAAGCCTTAAATGGCAGATCCCACTTCTGTGAATGAAATCTTCATTTACAGATCGCTAAGCTTTTCATTATTTAAAATACCCCAAAGTAATTGTGTTTTACAACACGTATATATGATCTAAACATCTGATTGAGTCCTGAAGGTTCAAGTATAAACTATTATTAACAGCTCTATGTCCTCAAAAGCTCTTGAGAGTCCTCATTTATTTTTATTATCTCATTAGACTAATAAGTCTTTTGTTCAACGATTGTCCTTGATAGTCACTTACATTATTAATATGAAATTTAATTAGAGTAAAGTATGTCATGTCCTGTCAGCTGATGAAGTGGCTGCATATTTAACAGTTTTGTGTCGGTGAGGAAAAAAATAGCTTTGGCAAGAATGTTGGGAGTGAACTGATTTATACAGAACTTGTCAGGTTTGTGCCCTAAACCACTGAGGTTAGTTTTAAGAGTAAAGTTTGGACTTTGACATATATCATACACCGAAATGTGCCAAAAAAAAAAAAAAGACTGGCACATTGCTTTACGTATAATATAACTGAAATGTGTGCAGGAGGAATGTGTCTGGTAATCATGTTGCTCCTCGTTGGTGTCAAAGTGATTTATCTCTCCGACAATATGTAATAAAAGCAGCACCGTTAGTTACTCAGTTTTACTTCTACAATATTAAAACACAGACAAATCCCGTTCATTTACATTTCTGTCGCATATTTATACTAGCGTTCTCTAAGGTAATCAGTTATTATGATAAGAAATGTCTTTACACACACTGATAGGCAAAGTAACCTCAAATTAGTAAATATATACATACAAATACATACATATGTAGACGTGCTGGGAATGCTGCCAAGTATTTGTTAAATAGGAAATGTACTTACTATTTTTTCAATCAAACTGCTGTGCTCTGCTGCCTGTTGCCAGCCAGGCTCCAGCTGGGTCTGGACTGTGTGGTTACCGTTTTGAGAGGCAGTAAAGGCTTTCAAATATAGTCAGAGACACCTAACCCACTGCTTTTTTCCCTGTGGCCCTTGGGGGGGGGGTAGGTTTCCCTGACATGCACTGTGGCCTTGAACTGTTATAGGTTCTTGAAAAAGGGACTACCAGAGATGAAGCATTGAAGGCTTGTAATCCCCTCCCTCAAAAGCGGAATTTCAGCCTTCCGAGCACACCATGGCGCTTTTGGCTGCTCTTATTAAAACAGGAGTCTGACGGAAAAGTGACCTAGAAGTGAACTGACTTCATTGTGCACCTACATGACTGATCTTCACCACAGCGTTTACGCCCGAAGAGGTAAGATTAAATTTTTTGAGCCTCCTTACATTGGTTGTACACGTTTGGCAATTTCAGTAATAATCAACCAGTATCTTATATCTTCGAAACATCGTTCTCTTAACATCACCAAGACCACCCATTAGGCGTGTCCTGATTGGCCGTGTCATTCCCATATAATTCTATTGTCTTTTCCAACTCAGAGCAGCAGTTAAATAGTAGCATTAACTTTAACTATGTTATAAGTGACTTCTCTTTGAAACTGAGAGGTGTCATCCTGCACCCATCATGGTTATGTTGTACCCCAGGGTGCAACAGTTGACCCTCTAAACATGGATAGATGTCTGACCCTGCAAAAATATGTCCAGAGGTGTAATACAAGGAGACAGCACATAAATTATTTGAGTGAAAACCTGAACAAGTGTCCCTGTTACTTAAGTTGCAGTGTCTCATACGTTGTCCTGTACCTTTAAGGGTTAATGGATTATGTAAAACAGCTTTTTTTCCTTTTAGATGGTAATAACAAAACAACATAGTTTGATTAAAAGAAAAAAAGTTTTACAATTAAAGTGTGAAATGTTTATTTACACCAAACCCACACAAAGCTACATAAGAATGGTATTCTACAAAAAAAAAGAACAGTTTCATGTGATTTTTGCTCTAGAGAGAAACGTAGCGTTAGAGAAAAGTTAGCGAGATCAGCCATTACACAAACTTTTAAATCCAGAGAAGAAGAAATAAAAAGACAAAAGCAGGCTGTGGCTCCATGATGCGTTATTGAATTGCACTTTAGAAAAGCTATACAATGCTACACGATAAATTCTTTGCCGTTACACACGTCGATTATCACACTGTGCTGTTTCTAATTGAGTTGTAAATGCAAAGTTGCACACAGTTGTTTAATCTTTTCTTTTATTGAGATTGTACCAATGAAAATTGAAACCAACAAGATATTTGGATGTGAGAGAGTATTTTAGAGACTCAGATGAATGCTATTGTTCTGTTCGTTAGATGCTAAACATGAGATGATATCGCTAACTAAAATTAAGCATATTATCTGTGAACCAACAAAGACTGGGATTTTGTTGGAGTTTCAGAACAGCTCGGCAGTCTTCATCACGTCCATTTATTCTGAAAAAAACACAAAAAAAACACTGATTAGTTTAAAATGATTTTTTTTGTAAATAATACCATTATCATCCAAATACACATATTGCTTTATTAACCTCTGACGGTCAGTTTAGTCGTGCACTCTGCTCTGCCCATGGAGTTTTCAGCGACAATCTTGTACTCGCCGGTATCTTTAGGTCCGACCATCAGTATGAGCAGAGAGCACACTCCACAGGTGTTGGAGATGAAGTAGTTAGTGTTGGTATTCAGGCTGATATTGTTGCGAAACCATGTCACATGTGGTGTTGGGTCCCCTTTTACTGCACAGCTCATGTAGCATTCATAGCCTTGAGGAGCCGTGTGCATTTTCAGAGGGACAATGAACTTGGGAGGACACTGGAGGTCACAGGGCTTCGAGTCCGGCATGCTCACAGTGAACTTCTCTGGAAAACAAAAATAAATAAATAAATATGTGTTTCATCGAGTATTTACTATATCCATCTAATACACAGGTGTCAAACATAAGGCCCGCCAAGAGGTCCAATCTGACCTGTAGGATGAATTACACTGAAGATATTAACAATCAAGAGTGTAAAAATCATTTTAATTCAGGTTCCACATACAGAACAATTAAATCTCAATTGGATCAGACCAGTAAAATATGATCATAATAACCCATATTTGGCTGTAAAAAAGTAAAATTACATGAAGGTTTTTACAATAAAATTTATGCAC
>JAPTYQ010000023.1:3489545-3506856 GCA_029814465.1 Ostorhinchus cyanosoma
ACACGGAACTGGTATTCCCGGCCCGGCATTATGTTACAGGCTGTGAATTTGTTGTTGAAGATTCGATCGGCCACAGTGTTCCATGTTCTTTTGACTGAATCGCGTTTAGTCACCATGTAGTGCAGCCTGTCGTCACGTTTCTCATCTGGAGACGCGGCCCATGAAATAGTCACTGTGCCAGGCACGTTTTCATCAAGGTCCACAGGGCCTGGAGGCTTGGGCTCATCTAGAGTTTAAAATACAAGATGGTTTTTCTTTTACTTATATGGAATAGGCGTCGGTTGCTTTGAGCTCGACATTGCTGGTGGAAGACATTTTTGCTGGTTGAATGTGATTTCTTATTTATCTATACTGCCTGATTTTACACTGCTGTTAACCGAGAAGTACACTATTTCATTTCTTTGTATCAGTACCAAAGAATGACAAATAAATAACCTTTGAACCTTTGATTTCACCAAACTAACCTGTGACTCTGATCTCAATGCTGACTGTTTCTTGCCCAACAATATTCTTGACGATGATGGTGTAAATTCCAGTATCTGTGCGCTCGGCAGAAGGAATCAGCAGCTGGGATTGGCCTTCTGCGTTGCTGATGTTGACTTTTTTCGACACTGGCACTCCGTCCTTCAGCCAGGTGATCTCAGGCCAAGGAGAGGCCTGCAAAGAACACATGATTTAAGCTCCGAAAAGCACAAAATATAATGTTTATGAATAGTTTGAGTAGATCATCTAACTTAGTGGTTCTTAACTGACCCACTATCACCCCTCAATGACCCAAATTGCTAAAAGTTAAGCTTCTCAAATGTATTTAATGCAAAGATTGCACATTTAAACCTGAGATGAAACAGAGTATCATAGTATGCCAACACAAAAGACAAGTTTAATGATGAACCAAAACGCCCAGCAGGTAGTGATGTTAAAGAGGGAAATATTCCCTTTAACACTAAATTAAGTACATTTTAACCAAACTACAACAACAATCAAAAGTACATTCAGTCACTTATTGAAGCATTAATCATAAAGTTAATATTGCAAAAAGAATATTTCAGTAACAACCAATTTTATCACACCTGGTGTTTACATGCAAAATTAATTCAATTAATAAAGTTCAGCTCGTGTTTCTTTGCATTATTTTTTTGCTCCGGCAAAGGCCCCTGACCCACTGAAAACGAATGTTCGACCCACTTTTGGGCCGTGACCCACCAGAGAATTGTGCTTTGAGAATCACTGATCTAACTTACCTCAAAGTTGATGTTGAACCGTGCAGAATTTCCTGCTCTCACTATCATGAAGCTCTTGAGTTTGGCATCTGTAAATCTTGGTCTCACTGGAGGAGAAGAGTTAGTTATTTTTGATTATAATACACTTAATGTTCCTGCTTTACAAGATGTATCAATTCGTTTTCTCGATGATGTAGAGAATATTCTATACAAATTAATGTAACATGGATCTTTAACTATTGAGTGTATTTACATGCATGTATTGTCTTGATAATCATCTGCAACTTGGAGCTAATTAGGTCTTGATTAAATTCTGAAATTATTTAAAACCGAAAGAAGGGTTTAGGTTTAATTAAGCCAAAATTTTAACACTGTGTCAGCTGTCTTTCTAGCTCTCATGTATTTGTAAAGAGGTCACATCCCTTGAGAAGAAATGTAAAAATCTAGACCTTGTAACTTTATAGGACTTCTAATTATTTTGATATTTCCACAGAGGTAACCTTTCCGTAGCCTTACCAGGTGGAGGCATAGCCAGGATGTAATTATCCAGTTCTTGTGGAAGTCCCTGTCCTCCATCATTAGTAGCGATGACTCTCACCCAGTACATGGCCATTGACTTCATGCCTTTCACTGTATAGGATGTCATTGTTATTGCATTTGCATTGCAGCGATCCCACTCTGGGTTTTCCGCCGGCCTAATCTCCACAATATATCCCTTGGCTTCATCCTCCTCCCCCTCGATGTCTTTGGGCTTGGTCCAAGACAGGGACAGGGTGGTGTAGGTGGAGTCTGTCACTTTTAAGTCTATGACTTTACCAGGAGGCTCTGCAACACATAATTCATATTTAATGCCACAATTTGTAGGTTGTATGAAATATTTCAGTGACAAAGTAGTGGCTTTTAGAGGATTCTTTTTGATCACCTACTTTTTGGATCTCTGGCAAACACAAATTCAGATGGTGTGCTGAATTCACCCGCTCCGGAGTTATTGATTGCAGAAACTCTGAACTCATACTCCATCCCCTCAACCACATCTTTGCAAGCAAATCCCTTGGCTATATGGAAAAAAAGTCAACACAGATTATGATAATTACATCCATAAACCAGTAGACCTGTACCATTTTAACAGCCTTTAGGAAAATGAGCAAAAAGTAGAAATATTTACTTCTTATCATCTCTTCAGGTGGGTTGACTGCACCCCACAGATTGCTGCCCTTCTTGCGTTTCTCAAGGTTGTATCCCAGAATATTGGTTCCTCCAGTGTTGGAAGGAGGAGCCCAAGCGAGGTTGATGCAGTTCTTGAAGGCAGTGACAACCTTTGGTGCAGATGGTGGCCCAGGGTAAGCTGTATATACAAGAAATGTTGGTTACTTTCTAGTCAATGAGTAGAATTTTTTTTGTTTTGTTTTCATATTTGAGAACTTCACTGCAAAAGTCAAAATCTTACCAAGTGTATTTTCCCTCATTTCTAGTCAAAATATCTCATCACACTTAAAATAAGACATAATCACCTAAAGAGTAACTTTTCAGGGAGATATAAGAACTGATTTTTAGACAATAGATCTGGAAAATCTTATTTCAAGAAACCTTACCAAGATAATTTTCAGTTTTTCCATGGGCAGATTTTTTTGGCTTAATTAATAGTAAAAAATAGAAAAATAATTTGGTAAGATTTCTTGAAATAAGATTTTTCAAGATTTATTGTCTAAAAATAAGTTTTTATATCTCACTGAAATGTTGCTCTTTGGGTGATTCTGTCTTATTTTAAGTGTGATGAGATATTTTGACTAGAAATGAGAAAAATACACTTGTTTAGATTTAGATTTTTTTCCAGTGTTTGTGTTGTGAGATTGACTGATATCCTTTCCCTACATAAGACAGCGCTTCCCCTTAAATTTCAAGATGTTCTCTAAGGCTTGGTGACGTACTGTACTGTGACAGGACGAGTTAATCTCAGTGCTTCTGCGTTGTGCTGTTTACTCCCCTCAAGCATTTTGTTCTTAAGTGATGATAGAACACTTCATTAAATAAATGGGGCTGTAAATAGCAGTTGACGCTGCCTGTGTAATAGTTACAGGAAAAATGACAAGATGTCTTTACTTTAGTCAGTGCTGAGTTTTAAATAAAGCTTTCTGCTTTCCATATTCCACCAGACTCCTCTATTCCAATACTGACTTCAAGTGTTATTCTAGAAATGCAGAAATGACTGGGTTTTTATTTTTACGATACCTTTTGTGCCTGCTTGAATATCCTCTGTCTCCATCAGCTCACTGGTGCCCATTTGAGTCTCCACTCGGATACGGTAGCAGTACCTCCTGCCGTGGTCTACATCACTGTCCCTGTATTTGGCCTCAGGACCAATTGGGCCCACCTTCTTCCAGGTGTTGCGGCCAACTTGGTTTCTCTCAAGGATGTAATTGGCAATCTTGCAACCGCCACTGTCTTTGGGGGGTCTCCACTTGAAATCAATTACTGAGGACGTGGCCTCGACAATCTCCAGAGGTCCCATCGGAGGGGTGGGTTTATCTGTCAAACAATACAAGACCATAAAGTTTTAACCTGATGTTGAAAATTGACCGTTAATCCTTTAAACCCTGAGCCTAAAATGGTCTGGATTTTTTTTTTTTTTTCTTATTTTAAAAGGTTAGAAAATATGCTGTGTGTGAGTCCATGTGCCCATTTTCCCAGAGCCTTTTTTTTTCTCCAGATCTTTTCAAATCTAGTAGTCATTTACAATTTACTGCATGGTCTAATTCTGTCAAAACAGCTTCTTCTCCAGCTTCTAGTAAAGATGTGAGTGAAATTACCATAATGACCCAATAAAACCTAGAAAGGACAGCATCTCTGGTTTCAGAAACTGTTGGAATTTTTCCAACTGCACAAACAGTGACTGAGTTCCATCCATCCAACTGTGTATGTGTCAGCCCTGACACATGAGGTTTTAAAGAGTTAAACAGTTCATTTATATGCGACTGCTTCAGTGATTATAATTGCTATATTTTTAGATTATATAATTGTCATGAAACAGCATAACGCAAAAGTAGTTTTTTTTTCAGATATATTTTTAAATTGTTTTATCTTTCTTTTAGGAATGTCCTTTGTAGTGGACAGCTTTTTTTTTTTTTTTTTTAATAACTAAAGCTGTGAAACTCTTGTCCCCTACAGAGGATACAAACTCATTGCTGGGTCTCAGGAGGATATAAAAGTCTGTTTAATACATACCCATCACAACTAGTTGAGTGACAGCTTCCAATGCGCCAAACTCATTTTTGAGTTTTATCTTGACTTCACCACTGTCTTTGCGTTGCAGCTTGTTCAAAAGTAAACGGGTGGATCCATCTTCTCCTAGCTCAATCTTAATATTTGAGTCATCTGAAAGCTCTTCACCCTCCAGGTACCACTGAACTTTGATGGGCTGCCGTCCAATATAGGAGAGTTTAAAGGCAGCTTTCTGTCCTTTTTTCACAGTCACTGGTGTTTTAAAGGCTTCCAGATCTTCTGCCTCAAATCTGGGTGGATCTGAAAAAGAAAATATTATAGTTTCATGTCATTTGGGTGCTATTGAAATCAGTTTGAAACCGATAAGCAGTACAATCAAAAATATTTCTATAATTATACTATAAAAAAAAATACCTTCCACAACAATCAAGGACTCTGTCTTCCGTCCATCTGCCTCAAATTTATATTTGCCAGCAGATGCCACATCGACTTTATGAATTTTCAATCTGTGGAAACTTCCATCTTTGGAAATAGTTATTCCATCAGATGATTTAATCTGCAAAACACAGACATATTACTGTAACATATCAAATAATCTCACCTATTGCTCCACAGCACACTATAAAAAATATATAAACATCCAAAGTTCCTATTTGGAATGATCATAGTTATAAGAACAAGACTTCATTCATCATGTTCAAATCCTCATGTATAGGCTGGGTTTTACCTCTTCTCCATCTTTGTACCAGATTCCCTCACAGTCTTCACTGCTCAGTTTACACTCCAGCTCTGCTGCTTCTCCCATAATGGCTTTGCAGTCAGAGAGCCCAGCATGAAAGTGAACCCCTGGGTCTGGAGATTTATCAACCAGTTAGTTAACAAATGCACAGCCCACATCTGCATTTAAGTTGATGTTTAGTAGTTCAAAGTTTTGCCAAATGTGTATCAACAATTACAGTGAGTTCATGCATCCATATGGATGGATGCATAGTCTACACACTTGTTTATAATCCAGGTGTGTACACACTTACCTCAATATCAATTCAGACACCACAGAGTTACAGCTTTTTGCATTTCTGTTGATATCATGTATTTTATCATTTAATAAAATACATGTCAAATGCAGATTTCTAAGTGAAATTATATTGGAAGAGTTTCTATAATCCAAGTCTTTAACGGACTGTAAGAAGAGCACATTTTTGAATTAATGTGAAACTTGGCGTATTCTTCTTTCATAATACGTAGCTTGATTGTCTTGCGTGGGTCGTGACTGTCATCATTTGCATTTGCAGAGTTGAAATCTTGGTACATCTTTTAAGTGTGTCATCACCGAAGCATCCGTGTGCCTCTGTTCAGTTAGTTTCTCTTGACACAGAATATTTAAAATATACAATTTTCCACTCAGGACTGATAGTTCTTTGGTCAGTGGAAGAAATGCATATTTTAGTCTTCATTGTGCACAGATTGATTAGACGCATGGTCATCCTCCAAGGTCAGCTTGAGTTGGCTCCCATCTTCAAATTATTTAAGAATTTGTCCACACATAAGTGCTGTTGTTGTATGAAGAACTTATTTGTTTCTTCAGTTGCTCACTTAAATTGTAAACCTCAATGCACCGACTCATCCTGAATTAACATTTAAAAGGCAAGCAAGATTGTTAACACAGAGCACAAATAACTCATAAGCTTAAGCACAAAGTCTGCAAACACAATACATCAGAGACGAAGGTGGACACAGTGATGTTTAACAGATTGTTGCCTGCTGATATCCAACCTGTGGGTCATAGGAATTACATTACATGAATAATCCCGTTACAGCGTCGTAGAATGTAGTATATGCAGATATATGACTTGTGTTTACCTCATTTAAAGAAGCAACTATATCATGTTCTACAAAAATCATTAGTGTGTCACAAATTGATTAGCATTTATTAAATCCACTCTCAAGGTTAAATCCACTCTTTGTGACCGCTCTTAAAAGCGATTTATCCAATTAGATATCAAATATAATAATCTGCTCAGTGGTCACACGCTGCAAAACCACCGCAAAAGCCATTTGCTCATCAAATGCCTTTTGTTCAGTGACAGTGCTTCCCATGCAGCAATTAATACAGTGCCTGTAATCTTACCACTAACAGTCTCCACGATCAATGGGCCTTGCCGTGCACGGCCTGAACGCTTGCCAGCTGCTGCTGGCTCATCACCGTCTGCAGCCTCACCATTTTCAGCAGATTCATCACTGCCTGCTGGCACGGTGCCATTATCACCACTGGCACCTCTCTCTTCTCTGTTTTTTGCTTTTCAGTTTTAGAGGATATCATCGTAATTACCATCAGTCCAATGTTTCTCATTTGCTGTTGGATATGCCTTACAAATAACATTAATGAAAACAGCAACAATAACAATTAAAATGTCAACATGGAGCATAAAAATAAGATCAGCAGCAACAAGATGACTAACAAGAAGTAGAGGGTACTGGAAAAGCTTGTATTCAACTCTATCCCAGATCATTTTCATAATGATGCTAATTATGAATAATGATACTGACTTGATGAACTCATTGTGCTCCATGATGCCAATATAAAGTACAGCATCATGATATCATCACATTCTCAATAAGCAAATGTATTTTTAACACAGAATTGTTGGTATCCTTTCATTTGTGAATACCAAACCTTTTCCCGTTTTACCCTCTGCACAACACTCAAACATCGGTCAAACACGGTTGTCATGGAGACATGACCGCAAACACAGACAGCACACATGTAACAGAAATGACACAAATATAGATCGTATCTATATTAAACAAAGCAAAGGATTCAATAGAAGTTGAATAGCATATAAATAGCTACTGCTGTATTATTTCTATTGAAAAAAAATGGACATACAGACAGGCGACAAATTTCAGGGAAAACCAGCAGAAGGTGCTTTAATAAGGTTTTCCCCAACATTAAACACAGGTACATACAGGTTAGTTTTCCTGTCAGTGCGTTTGACCAGTACTGATGAAGATCTGGAGTTGGTCACCTACGTAGCACCTCCAGTGGCAGCTCACTGCTCCTGATGTCTGCTCGGTGCTAATGCTAATTGCTAATGCCAACGCTGGGTACTGTGAATGTATTAGGATGCAGAGGCTGAATTTCCCTACGGGGATAATAACGCTTTATTCTAACCTTTTATCCTTTAACCTTGGGTGAGGTGTCTGCCAGTGGCTGCCCGCCAACAGCTTCATTACTCTTATGCTGTCAGATTGATCCAGAATGTCCTATGTGTTCAGTTAGCTGAAGATCTGGAAACTGTGAAGACCACAGGATATGTTTGACATGATTTTCAAACCGTTCATTGACTCTTCATGTCCCACAAATGGTGATAGAGTCATCCTGAAGGAGACAGGTTTTTCCTTTAATTTGTCTCCAATTGTATAAAAATTCATAGTCACATCACATCATGTCTTATTTATTGGCACTGGCTGAATTGTTGTGATTCATTTATTAAGTAATTAATAAATGAATACTTTGAGCTCATGGTTTAGAATTTATTTTGATGATTTTTTTTTTTTTTAAAGCAGTGTACAAACATGTGATCACCTTTTCTGTGCGTCCTACCTTTCCTGTTCTGTGCTGTATATCTGTACTTAAATACTGGCTTGAAATTAGTGACGGGGCCAGTGAAATTTGTAATTTCAGACCATCATCTGACAGTTTATAGCAGTTTATAGGTGTGTGAAGCGCCAGTGTTATACACATTTGTTAATGTAGCTGCATCTACATTAGAGAGTCTCTAAGTTAGAATGTTTTTAGAGCTTTCTACTTTTGTAATGCCAAAGTCATTTTGATCCCAAAATGACTTCACTAGTCAGTGCGTGATCTACCACATGCAGCCTTTGACATCTCTTACCAACAACAGGTTCTTCAACCTCCACAACTTTCTTATTGGAGCGCTTTCCTTTTTTCCCAGACTTTCCGCCTTGTAGATTTGCAGTTTCCCCATCAATATCATCTCCTATTAGTGATAATCAGCAGCAACTTTACACCAATGCCAGACATATTTAACACCCCATAATATATATATTTTTTAATGATTACTCAACCACTGCTCCTTAAGCTGCATTCAGTTAATTAACTTTCTGAAAAATTAGAGGTTGATTTAATTATCATTTAAATAATATAAATATTTTACAGAATAATTATATTATATTATATTATATTATATTATATTATATTATATTATATTATATTATATTTTAGACGTTCCATGAAGAAATAGTTTTTGAAATGGTAATGAAAATGTATGAAAGACGTCAGGACATCAAGAGAACAACACAAAGACTAATGAGAGACAAATGTTAAAGCAAACAAAAACATTACTGACACATTACAAAGATACTGTAATGAATATTGTATGGAAATTGAATTTGGGAAATAATGCATTAATGTAAAATCTGTCCGCCGACATTATAGAATACGTTAATTTCTTACCTATTACTGTTTCAGGAACCAGTGGACCATCTCTGACACGCTTCCTGCGTTTCCCACCTTCTCCACCTTCTCCACCTTCCACTCCTTCTCCACCTTCCTCTCCTTCTCCTCCTTCTCCTTCTCCTTCCTCTCCTTCTCCTCCTTCTCCTCCTTCCTCTCCTTCTCCTTCTCCTTCTCCTTCTTCTCCTTCTCCCTTTCCTCCTTTTCCTCCTTTTCGTCCTTTTCCTCCTTTTCCTCCTCTTCCTCCTTTTCCTCCTTCTCCTCCTTCTCCTCCTTCTCCTTCTTCTCCTTCATCCTCTCCCTCCAAATCTTCATCAGAAAATTCAAATTCGGAGTCTCCCTCTTCTCCCAGTTCTCCTCCTTCACCTCCACCTCCAGCTCCACCTCCGGTGCCTGCTCCACCAGCACCACCTGCACCACCTGCACCTCCTGCACCTCCACCTGCACCTCCGCCTGCACCACCACCAGCTGCACCGGCTTTACCCCCATCAGTTCCATCACCCCCAGCACCACCAGCACCACCAGCTGCAGCCTTCTTCCTCAGTGCAGCTGCCTCCCTTTTAGCTGCGATTGCAGCGTCTCTCTTGGCCTTGGCAGCTGCTTTCGCTGCGGCCTTCGCGGCAGCTTTGGCCTCCTCGGCTTCCTTTTTAGCTGCCTCTGCTTCTGCTCTGGCAACTGCGTCTGCAGCGTCCTTCTCTGCTTGAGCCTTTTTGGCAATTTCCCTTTTTTCTTCCATTTCTTTGTCATATCTTGCTTGCTGTTCCTTAGCTATTTTCAACAGGTCTTCATCATTTCCGCCTCCAGCCATTGTAGTCTTCCGAACACCCTTCTTACCCTTAGGATCTTTGTCAGCTAAAAGAATGTGAAATACAGTAGCATTGATCATTGTATGCTGAATGTTACATTTAGAATTTAATGATATGGTATTTGAGAAAGTATTTCCATTCCCATTACATTTTTGACTTGAACAAAAAAAAGGAAAAAAATATATATATATATATAAATAAAGTATTTTCTCACCTTCAACTATCAGCCAGGCATTACATGATTTTATTCCTGCCACAGCAGCATAGATACCACCATCCAAAGGCATACAGTCTCGGATAATCAGCTTGTGGATAAGCTTATCTTCAGAAACACTCATTTCAAATTTCTCACTTTCTGTCAAAGTAACACTTTTCCCACACCATTTGAGCCCTTCAAAAGGCGCAGTCAGGACACACTGAAACATGGCATCTCCTCGTTCTTCAGCCTTGACTTCTTGTATTTTGACAGCAAAGTCAACTTCAGGAACTGCAGGTTCACAAAACACAATGGAGAAAAATATACAGTTCATGTCTCTCACATCAGTACAGCCCATTCACATGTGGCTAACGTGACTCATGTGCTTGTAGAAAGTGTATTGTGTTAAGCAGCATTTGGATATACAGTATTGTGAAACCCATAATACATCATAACAACTCAGCATTTGGTACACAAATAAATAACAGTCGACTTACCTTTAAAATCTGTTGAGAATACGTTGACGCCCTCAACATCCACAGAGTAAAGTCCAGCATCATTTGATCCCAGGTTTTTAATAGTAAACACATATTTCTTTCCAACTTGTTTTAGATTATGCTTTATCCCTTCACTGTCTTCTTTGGTGAATGGAACCATGACACCATCCTACATTTTTTACACAGAAATACAGCCATTTTTGTTATAGTTACTAAAGTAGCAGCAACACAACATTAACGGAGGTGAGAGTTACCGAGTTGCGTTACCTTGTACAAAAAAATCTTACTGCTGGGATCCTTGAGGTCCATGTCCAACTCGATTGTTGCACAATCATCGTCACTGACTTCAATATGTTTCAGTGAACTGATATGTGTAACAAACTACAGCAGATAGATGGAGAAAACAGATGCAATACTGTTAAATGAAGCTACTCGTAAAACATGTAGAGAAATTAGAGACAAAGACAATGAAAAGAGAATAATATAGGATGTCGAGGCCCACATACCTCTGCTATCTCCTCCTCCCTCTCCTTCTTCATTTCAGTAAGTTTCTTCAGCATGCCTCGGAAATCTGTGATGCCATACTCCACACAGATGCCCTCATAGTCTTTCTTTTCTGCACTAAGGAGAATTTCCCAAACTTTTTCCTCTTGCTCTATCGGCTTTTGCTCACGTGTGCCGTCTGGATTACTGCAGAATTAAAAATGTTATTATGTCATAAACTCCTTAAATCATCATACGTTATCATCATTATGCCCAAGAAACACAAGACTTCAAATATACAATATATTTCTTACCGTTTTTTAAGTTTTTTTCTTAATTCTGTTGTATCTAAAGGAAGCATGATTTAAAAAAAAAAAAGTTAGTCTCTCACTGAATGCAATCACATAATCTTTCATGTACTTATCGTGCATCCTACTGAGTCTCTGACTGAAAGTGCTCCTTTCATTGTAATGTGTGTCTACATATTGAACTGATGCTTCACATTGTGTCTTTGGACGTGGCAGCTTATCGTGAGTTATCATTTTTTATACTCTGGGTCAAGAAAATCCACATGCTGATTTCTGTGTTCTTTGATGTACTTTTGATTTTCATTAATTAAAAACAAAGAATATCCAGTGATCTGATCATCTGTATTAGTGAACCTGGGCACACTTTGGAGGATTTAAGTAACTAAAAATGGTTCTCACTGTTAAAGCATCAGTATGACAAATGTTCCTTGATAGACTGATTTTTCCAAATAATTCTAACTAATCAGTAAAATGGCATGCTGCTATGAAAATGTATGAGCTACACTGAAGCCCAGAATCTATTTTACCTCTCCAAGATTTGATAGCTTAGATGAATATCATAAGCTAGGGCTGGGAAGTACTGCAAAAACAGGCTGATTTTAGTAGTAGCTCTGTTTATTTTGAGAAATTTGTGAGTTTAATTTCTTGTAAGCAAACAGAAATGGAAGGAGGCGGTAGTATGGAAGTAGGTTTGTAGGACAGATAGAATTGGGTGTCGTCCACGGAACAGTGAACTTCAACACTGTGTTTTGTGAAGATATGGCCTAAGGCAGGGGTGGCCAACCCTGGTCCTGGAGAAAGTTGTGAAAAAAATCAGGATTTAATTTCAGTGTAAGCAAATAGAAATCAAAGGAGGTGGTAGTTTGGAAGCAGGTTTGAAGGATAGATGGAATTGGATGTCGTCCACGAAGCAATCAACTTCAAATACTGTATTTTCTGAAAATACGGCTTTGGGCAGGGGTGGCCAACCCTGATCCTGGAGAACCAAAATCCTGTATGTTTTAGATGTATCCCACTTCCAGCACACATGATTCAAATGATCAGCCTATCATCAATCTGCAGAAGCCTGATAAGGACCGTCAGGTGAACTGAATGAGGGCAACATCTAAAACATGCAGGATCGTGGCTCTCCAGGACCAGGGTTGGACATGAAATATAAAAAGAATGGGTCCCAGGATGGAGCCATGGGGAACACCTCTAGTAACTGGAGAGAAATGGGATATGGAATTACTGAGTCAACTGAGTACAGCCATAAATTGATGATACCAATTGAAGCTAAAAAGTCAAAAGGATGTTATGGGGAAATGGTATCAAAGCAACAGTCGGGTAAAGGGTGATGAGTGGAGTTCAGACCAGAATCAGCAGACACGAGTTGGTCATTTTCTATACAGTGTAGTGCAAGCTACATTGAAATTGCTTTAAAAAAATATTTTTATCATTCAGGTCCTTGTTGAACCTGTAAATTGTTGAGTTTGGCAGGTTGGTTCTTGACTATTGGAACAGCACCAGAAAAGAGGGAGGAATGTGTGATATTTCCTATAAAAGGAGATAATGAAGGCAGACAGGCAGTAGGTAAGAAGTAGGTAGGAAAGAAGATTAAGTCAGCAGGTAGATGGTTTGGATTTCAGAGTATGAGTGGATATTTCAGCACCACTTGGGAATGTAAATCTAGATAACGCAGAGCAGAAGGGGGACATGGGGAGGCTGTCGAAGTTCACAGTTGTCAGTGGTAATAATAGAAGGCAACTGCTAGTGAATACTTAGAATTTTACCATTAAAAAAAGGACATACAGTTGTTACATTGAGCACTCGAATATGAGTAGCAGGTAGTCGTAAAACACTGGTAATTATAGAAAAAAGGGCTAAAATAATCTGTATATTATTCGTTCTTGTCATATTCAGTTGAGAATCCACAATCGGAAAAAGGGAAAAAATGACTCGTTATTTCACTATTCATGTACAAATCAAAAAGAAAAAAAAGAAGAAAAAAACAAGGTCTTTTTAATTGTTTCGATTGTACGCACAAATTGAAAATTTGAAACAAGCAAATGGACCAGATGTTGGGTTTCATGTTGACATTTTTGATATTTGATTTGGTGTGACGCAGAAGTTACTGACTTCTTGGAGTGGCTTCTACGTAGATTGTCTGCTATGGTCGTACTGTAGTAGACAAAACAATACCTGGAAGATCCTGACTGTTTTTGCCGTTGTAACATCGTCTTCCTTGAGAGTATATCGTTTGCTGCCTCTGAATAACACGAAATTCTCCATTAGCGCAGAATGCATTAGGCAGAATAGTAGCAAACCCACGACTGTCCAGCGCAGCACAAGAAGAAGTCAGTAACTTCAAAATCGGATTTCAAAAATATCAACATGAAACACCACATTTGGTTCATTTGCTTATTTCCAATTTTTAATATTTGCGTACAGTCGAAAGAATGAAAAACAACTTTTAAAAAAAATTTTGGATTCGTACATGAATGATGAAATATCCGGTCATTTTTTTCATTTTCCAACTGTGGATTCTCAATTGAATATGAAAAGAACAAATGATGCATGGATTTTCAATGTTCCTTTCAGCTGAGGTAATTAATTTTGTGTAATAAACTGCCTCAGCTGTGGAAGGGTCATCCTTATTGTGCAGTTTGTGGGTATAATATATATATATATGTCATTATAAAAAGAAAGTCCACTTTTATTATAGGCGTATCCATGGCAACCACCCTTTTTCTCAGCTGCTAATTCCTGTTTCTACCAATGAGCAGAATTTCTAAAGGACACAGTCCATGTTTTCAGATGAGCAAGAGTGTGTGAAATATTATGATGTCCCTAATTGTAGTGAAAAACCAGTTCATCATTGATGACTTAATTGTCTTTAGTGGGGAAATTATTAATTCGATCAGAAGAGTAGGACATAAATACATGCCTTATATAACAAAGAAACATATTTACAAAAAATTATTACAAAACGCAAACACATATGTGCTGAGCAAGAGAGATACCCACACCAATCACTAGTTTTTAATATACAATAAGCATTTTTCATGATTTTCTCAAAGTAAAACCAATTTTGCTCTCATTAATTCCATATATTACCTGGACATACCATCAATATCTAGTCATCTTTGTGCTCAGGTGATTGTACAGTTCTCTAAATGTACAAGACAACTTTTTTAGTCTCGATTGCTAGTTTGTCTTCAAGTGTTATTTGAGACCAACGGGTAAAAACAGGATCTATGTTTAATAGGTTTTTCTGTCATGTAAAGCTGTGTCCTGATCCGAGGGCTGTCAAACAAAAAGTAGTTTGAAGAAAATCAATAAAATATATAGTATGGTCTCTTCAGGTGAATCTATGTGGGCCAGCGTGTCCTGCACATGGGTGCTTCTATTAAACTGTTTTTTTTTTTTTGGCACTTTTCCATCCTTTAGACCCAATAATACAAGAGAAATGTGGACATATTTCCCCCCCAGGATATATCTAATGATGACCTCAAATAAATGCAAAAAAAATTATACTCTTGCTCTGATCCATCCTGAAATGAATGAATTTTTACTCAAATATTAGGGCAAAAAAGAGGATCCAAAGTGGGACATGAAAAAGTACCCAGGTGTCAGTGCATTAGATGTGAAAATATGACCGGAAATGGTCTTCTATAGATTATAAATAAAGACACTGTGTTAAATGTGTGGATCCTAGTGGTTTTTCTCATCCACACACGTGGGTTTTTCATGAATCTCAGTCTCAAATCTCAGGTTCTGTATGTAACCCACTGTGTCCACGTATGTTACATACAGAACCTGCCCATTTAAACACAAATGAATCGTGAATGATTTTGCAACAGTTGTCATTTTTTGCGAAACACTGCCTTAAATAATTAGTTCGATTCCCAAAATGTGCCTGTGAGAGAATAAAGAGATATTCAAAAACATAGTAGCGTTTAATTTTCATGTCCTTTTGACCGTTTTTAATGCGAATTTTTATATTAAAAATAATGCAAAATAATTTAAAAATGTGTTTTATCAGAAAAAATAGCTTCTCTTTTATCTCAGTATTTATTTTTCAAATCGACCCAAAGTGCTTCCAAACTCGCTTCATAACACTCGTCTACATCTGGTTTGAATTTTTAGCCCCGTGTCCTGTTTTGGTTTTTCAGGCCAGTTTCATCGAAGAACCCAGATATAAACTTACCTTCTACCTGAGCCTTCTGAAGCTCCTTCTCCTTCGAGAATCCAACTGTAAACAAGCAGTACACTCACTTTTATTTACTTGACGACAATTCAATGCCAACAGAGGGTTTGAAATAAAACTATCATTTAACAAACGCACAACACAGTAAAAAGACAGAAGTGTAATATGTGTCTTACCCTCAATAACATTCAGGACAACAGTGCAAACAGCCCTTCCATATTCATTGGTTGCGAAACACTTGTAAGTGTCAGCGTCGTCTGGAGCCACCTTAGGGAACTGATTAAATAAACCAACAGAGTAAATGATCCGAGGTTTTATTTTGTGCCAACTAATCCATTTTTCATCTGCACAAATATTCTGAAATTAGAAGATCATGTTAACCTCCGTATTGCTGTATCTATCCATAAGGCTCACAACAACCTACTTCCACCCTGCACACAGGAGCAACAACAACCTACTGTATGTGTTCAAGAAATCAAGGGCAAGGACCAACACAAAAGCTAAATGCATATGTGTAACTGGAGTGAAATTATGGAATAACTTGGATAAAGAATTAAAAACATATACTTCAGTCACTGCATTTAAAAGGATGTTTAAAACTAAAATATTCAATAATTATAAAATGTTAGAATAAAAGTAATCCAAATATCAGTATGAATCTAAAACTTTGACTTAGATCAAAATAATTTGCTTTATTTATTAGTGTTTAAAATGGTGCCACTTTATTATCTTGTTTTGTTTATGGAACTTTCTTTCTCATAAATAAGCTAAATTAGCACCTTTTCGCCCATGTTTTATGGACATCTGAACTGTATGTTTGTATTTATCATGTTCTGTCAAATGGACGAATAAATTAAACTAACTAATCCTCCATAAGCGATATTTGATGAGTTTAGCCCCTCGTTCATATTATACTTTTTTTTTTTTTAGTTCTGTGGGTCTTTTATGCGTTCTGTGTGGCGCTGTCTGGATGTTTTGTCTTTCTGGACTAAACTTGTGGATATAATATCTACTCTGACCAACACAGATTTTCCCACGGATCCCGTCCTGCACCTTTTACTTTTACCACCACAGAGAAAACACGTAAACTGTGGTTAGCAGGTTTCACTGCTGCACAGATGACGCGTGAATTATGAGAACCTTCGTCGAGATTTTTTTTCCTGAGTGTTTCTATTCCTCTTTAGGCCTGAAAAAACCCCATTGTGATTTAATTTTTTTTTTTTTAATTAATCTTTTTTTTTTTTTTTTTTTTACAAAGTTACAAAAATGTTCGCTCAGACCACTATTTTCGAAACGCAGAAACGTGTTTAAAACGCAATATCAGAAAGTGATGTAGTGTGTGAAAACTATGAAATAAAAACTGTTTAAATGCAGCTCATCTGATGTTTTCTCACATTCTGACGTACTCTATTGCTAGTTATTACTAAGTTCATGGTGATAATATTCAAAAAAAAAATTGTTTAACAAAACTGTTAATTGCTGTCTAATAACAACTAGTAATTGATTTACTCCAACATGTTACTGCAGATCAGATTTATCAAGAACAGCAGAGTTACAGTAATTGTATGAACTGCAGTGTAGAATAGGAGTCCACTGTAGTGACCGCTATACGCGAAAGGGTTAATTAAACCTGCTCGACATTTTATACATGGAATATTTCTGCAAGAACAAACCATGCTAAAGCAGCTACTGTCAACAATTGGTTTAATGGAACAGCGGTGGTGAAGGCGTCGCTCTCCAGATAAATGTATATATGTTTTTTGTTTTTTGGTTTATTGTTATAGGATTCTTTCTTAAACAGTGTAATCCATCTGACATCTGATATTTATCGAATTGAAGACGATGTGTTGCTCAGGGATTGAGTGGGATGTGTGTGTGTGTGTGTGTGTGAGGGGGGGGGGGGGTTGATGAATTTT
>JAPTYQ010000023.1:3953140-3969800 GCA_029814465.1 Ostorhinchus cyanosoma
GGGCTGACCCCTGGGGGGCTGGGTGGGATGGGTCACCGCTGTCATCTGACTCCGAGTCAAACAGACGTTTACTCCGATACTGACAGTGTTTTTACATCTTATCTCCTGTGGTTTTCAATCCTATGTGGTCATGTGTAATTAAAAGTGTGTCTATGGTACAACCTCAGTCCACAGGAAAAATTACTGAGCAGTTTTTCCAGAGTCAGAAGTATTTTAGTAAATTTGACTCGATATTGAGTAAATTTCGAGTTTGGAGAGTTCTACCCAAAGAATAACTTTTATTATTTTTAGAAAGAGACCAAATGTTATCAGAGTAGAGTAAAATTTTCTTCAATTTGAGTAAATTTTACTCAGGCAAATATCTTATGTGTGTTCATAAATCTGTCAGTTTGGTGTCTTAACCAAGATGTGACCCACACTATCCTAAGAACTTTAACACTCACTAGTGAAACAAAGGAATCTAGTGAATAAAAGGAATCTAATTTTAAACATTAACTACTAATTACTAAAAAGATAAAACTAAAGACCTCAACTGTTTAGATTAAAATAATATTTCAACTTAAAACAGCTAATTTTCTTTCTCCAAATTTTACTGTGCATTAAAAAAAACAATGGCTTCGTAAAGTCAATGCATTCTTTTATTCTGTTTTTCAGTTACTCTAACTAAAATCTTCTTCATAACCCAAAAAGAAATCAAATAAAAGCTAAGCTACAGTAAAACCAGTCAGTTCCTCCAAATAAATGTCAAATTATTTATGCATGTATTAAACTAAACCAAAGCTAGACTGAAATAAGATGAAAGTTGAAGTAAAATATCATGAAAATCTGGAAACTGAATAATAACCCTATTTCAGATTAATGTGTCTAAAAATGTTCATGGCATGTCTAAATAAATTTGTGTTAAAACCTACTTCATATGGGTTCAGCAAATTCCACCTTAACCGAGCAACTAATCATTAGCTCGTGTAGAAATAGTCAAAAAAACTCATTACACGACCGATATCGAATCTGGAAAAGAAACACTTGAATATTTTTGCCTGACTTAGCAGAGTAAATAGAAAATACTCTAATGTGACAAAACGTCTTCAGTATGTGTTACCTTGTTGGACATATTATGTCATTCATGTTGATTGGTTTGGAAATGTGGGTCATTGGGGTGATTATGGTGAGAAGTTGGTTTTAAATTAACAGTGACAGCCAGATATTCAGCACCGTCTTTGGTCAATAAAGCACTTACTCTAAACTAAAGATGTCTCCGTCTTCCTCTCATGACTGACAGCTTTCCTCTAGAGTCACTCGCCCCAAAATCATATAGTATCGGTACAATTCCAAAAATTAGTCATAGTTTTACTTCACAAAAACAATGGGGACAATGTCATACTGGAGACTG
Source organism: Ostorhinchus cyanosoma (assembly GCA_029814465.1). Classification (NCBI taxonomy): domain Eukaryota; kingdom Metazoa; phylum Chordata; class Actinopteri; order Kurtiformes; family Apogonidae; genus Ostorhinchus; species Ostorhinchus cyanosoma. The sequence continues at coordinate 3,954,531 of JAPTYQ010000023.1, forward strand.
GACTGATGAACTGCGCTGTCGGAGACCAAGATAAGCATTTTATCTACTGAAAGAATAGAAAAGGGCAAAGACGAGTCAAATATCAGACATTCCCAACATAACATTCGTCGAGAAATTAAAAAAAAAAAAAAAAAAAAAAGAAGGGCGCACTTGTCTGCGTTCCACAGTCAAACACAGGTCTTTACAAGTGTGTAATTGCTATGTGACACTTTGGAAGACAGCACAACAATGCAATCTCAAATGAGATTATCTGAATGAGAAAGAAAGGGACATTGTTAGAGGAGAAAGATGTCTCTTCCAGAAAATAATACTGCCTCTCTGTCTGCATTCATGTCACAATTGGAACATCAGTTTATACAGCCATGCCTCCCTATGAGTTGCCCTGAACACTATAACAAGTCTTCAGGGGCAGGAGAGAAGGATGTCACTGACAATTTTATAGAGTGCAAAGCATGACTACTAATGAGTTTTTGTTATTTATTTTTTATTTATTTCCAGTAGCAAACATAGCAGCTTATTTCATGGACAGAAATCATTTATATAACAACCAATAACAATACAATTCCAATTGTTTATCACTTAAAAAAAAAAAAAAAAGTATTTGGGACATTGTTTAGTCAGACAGTGTGCTTCATTGTCACTTCTGAATGCACTGTCAAACAATTTTAATAATTTGCCAGCATGGTCTCAACAAGGAGACCAATGGTGTGAGAGCACCTTCACTGACCGCTTAATCAGGTGCTAATTAACCGACACTATTATTTTCTCATTCATAGAAAACAAGTCTATTTGGAGGATGGTGCTGTTTGGTCCATGCTAGAGGTAATGACTAAACAAGGAAATGACTGTCTGGAAATCAATTTACTTCAAAAATAAATAAATAAATAATATTTTGGCTGCATATTAAATTGGCATCCAATTTGGTATTATAAGCATTAAATATAAGCAGTTAAATTAAAAAATAAATAAATAAAAAGCCGGTTAACTCAAGCCCTGGATGTACACGAAGAGCAATAAATACCAAATACAATAAAGTATTTCTACTCAACACCTCAAGTATGTTCATTGGTGGAATGTGACTAAAACCTTTAATCAAACACTATTAAATTTCAAGTTCTTATACTGAGTCTTGAGTATTTTCACTTACATTTCAAAGGCCAGTATCTGACTTTTCAGATTAAAATAAAAAACATAACCAGATCAAAAACACTACCCTGATGAATCATATTTTCCTGTACATGATGTGGAAACTGTCATTTTCTTTTTTTTTTTTTTCTTTTTTTTTACATAAAATATATTTATATATTAAAGAAGAGAAAAAAAAAGCAAAAAATATTACAAGTTCTGAGCTCGTGAATGTAGGAGTAGCATCGAGTATGTAATAATAAAAGTCTTTTACTGCACAAATATCTACTTTGACCTTTGAAGTACTGCTGATAATATGTTTTCTACAACATGAATGAATGCAGAACTTTAAGAGTGTTTTTTTTTTTACAGTTTGGTGTTGGTACTTTACCTTAAATAAAGGATATGAATACTTCCAGTGTGTGGGCTGGATGATATATGCATAAATTCATGAACAGGTGTAATGGTTCCCTCAAAACTTTAAATGTGCCTTTCAGCAAAAAAGTGAGAGTGATTTCACAGTCACACTTAACAACTGTAGTGTAAAAACCTTGAACCTGGAATAAAAGATGGAACAGACTGAAAGAAGCCCTTTTGTTGTAATAATAAATATGGAGGCTTACAGTTTCTATGACCAACATATATGATCACATGAGCTCTGTAATTTAAAGGCGCTATGTGTCATATATGTACTTTCAAATAATAAAAATGGCCTAAAATAGATTATTGAATTCTGAAATTATGCTAAAGAGGCCAGGATTGTATAGATAAATATAGATAGTTTATTTTCGGCGTATAATACTGTCTTGAAATGTACAGTTTATTCTTTATTTTTTAGGAAAAATGGACAGTTTATTTTTGATGTGTAATTCAGTAATGAAATGGACAGAGTTTATTTTTGAGATGTATAAGATTTGTTACGTTACTTTGAGGAGCTGATATGGAAATTTATGGTCAGTAAAAAGATAAGGTAAGGGGGCGGGACTACATAAGTCGAACTTCACCCCCTTCTTTTTCGAATATGTTTTCTTTTTTATATTCTTTTACTGTGGTGTATTGGTTTTTAAATGTTGATATTCAAAATAAACACACAAACAAACAAATATAACCTTGACATACATTTACACTGTTGGTGTGGGGAAGTCTGTAGCCACTAGAGGGAGTAGTGAGTCCGTTTACTGGTGTCATATGGTGAGAAAAACTAAAGCCACAAGCCTTTGTGATCAAAAGTGATAAGATGTAGAATCACTGTTGTTATTATCACCACTGGACCAATGGAGGTATAAAGTTATTATGCAATGTTATTCAATGGTACGAATGGTAATATGCAGAAATATGCAAGAATGGAACAAACTACCAGAACACATCACACAAGAAAACTGCAAAACGAAATTCAAGAAGTTAATCAAGAAGCATCTATTGACCATAAATGATTGATATTTGGGCTAATTGAGTATACGTACTGTATAAACTGTACAGCTGCTGACCTAAAGGAGCGGTCGTGTCTGTATCGTCTGTCATTTATTTTATTTTATTTCATGTTATTTTGTGTATGAAAAATTGTTTTGTATGCTTATACTGTATGGTATATGCATTGACTTTTTTTTTCTTATTTTTTTTCGATTTGCATTGACTAGTTGTAAGTATTATTGTAAGGGTGCCAGGAAGAGTAGCTGTAGCTAAGGTACGGCTAACGGGGATGCTAAAGAAAGAACGGAAAGAAAGAATAATCTTTCTTAAGTTTTGCGTTTGTTGTTTGTCTACAGTTCAGAATAAACAGTGACAGTTCTGACCTGGTTTGAAGGATTCTAAACAGATCTTTAGTGCAGATCCATGCAGAAAACTGAGATGTTTTCCAGTCTAAAATCAGAACGAAGCTAACGGCGCTATAATGTAAACTATCAGCTGACACAGCACGGGGGGAATATACGAAAAACACATAATTTACCCAAAATCAATACGACATAAAACGCCTTTAAAACATCCACCGCTATATTTTTTGTTTATGTAAACACATGACAATAACAAGCGCTGTGAACAACAGTTTAATTTATGTTTCGACGTGTCGCATCAAGCAATAATTCAGTCTGAAGCGCGAATTGATCAGTTTCCATTAGGACGATGACATGCTTTAAGTGATCTCTGTGAATGCCAATAATAGATCAATACTTGACATACTTCATTGCCACGGTGCTTCCTGTCTCACTAAATTTGTCATCTTACAGCATTTACAGCAGCACTCAGGCAGTTACTTGAAGCTGACTTTAATCACGTTGCTGTGTTTATCACATTAGACTTGTGTTTTCCATATAAATGTCAACAGGACCTTTGACCTCTGAGTCACTGTGCAGGAAAACAGTGACTGCACAAGGTCACCTTTCCAGCTGTTCTCCTGTCTGTTTAATTACTGATGCGGCATAAATGAAAATCATTATTAACACAGTAAATAACACCAGAAGCACAGCTATGAGGACCTTTTGTTATTGCATAATGAACCCTATTTTTCACCGCATAGAGAGTCTTACCTCTACGAGTGTGACGACCGGGGTGCTATTGAAACAGGAAACAAAGACGTCACATATTTTCTTTGTTAACCCACGTATTTATGAACTCAATCTGAAAGGGTGTAATTTTCTGAGAGCCGCAAAGTCATTCCACTTAAAATATTGGTATCAGTAAAATGTTAATTCGGTCAGTTACATTTCTTTCCGTGGTGTTTCTTTTATTATGTTTTTAAATTATCTGATAAAATCACAAAGAGGTACAACAGTTGTTTTCCTCCACCTGTCGTTTCAGGGAACTTCCAAGCTTTTAAAATACCCAGCGAGAGAACAAAGACGAGTAAGAAATCAATGTAATTGAACGTTGTGTGGTCACAGTGATTGTGACTGTGAACACTATTCTTTAATGTCCAAAAAGGCGTAACATACAGCAACAACGGCAGCAGCAACATCCTGTACCTACATAAACCAGGGCCTGCAGAACTGGAGCCAAGTCTGAATACCCAAAATCAGATGATAGAAGGTTTTTCAGACAAAACCTATGATGTGGAAAATGGCAGGGGAGATAAAGAGACAAATAGCTCATTGTGAGACCATAGTCAGTGTAATGTCAGGGTTTGATGTTGCTCATTAGGCCAGTAATGATTTGTGGATGGATTGTAGGTGTGGGAGCTGCGTCTCAGTCGTAACCATACGCTGGCAGCCCGAGTACTTCAGACACTTGTGTTTACTGAGAGCTGCTTTATTGCTCCTAATGTCATAATTTACATTCTGCTAGTGGACCCTAATGGATCCAACATTCAGTATTTTCTATTCTTGTTTAGCTGCATAATCAGTGGAAATGTAGGTGTCCTTGTTTTGATCATATAGCGTTGTGTGACTGCATTATCTACGACTGTATCATTAATAATTCTCGCTAATACTCTTATGATATCATGGCTGTTGTAGGGTTTGGATTCCTAACGGAACATTTTTAGCAGGTGGTTCACAAACGCTTCGCCTGGATGTGTCATTGTGAGGATGTGATTCTCTGCCACACAGTTTGATTTCCAAACAGATACTGAACATCTGTCACAAATTCTCAGCAGCATGACGGCGCGATTACAAAATCTGTCAATATCTCAGTAACAGTTTGCAGTATTTATAAGTCACGTCACATTTTGGCGCTACAGCATGCAAGATTTCCATTTAAAAACACATTTGTTTTATCAGTGAGAATCAGGCTTCCATCCAGGGTTACTGAGACCACAATGATTAACTCCTTTCACACTGCTTAAATTCTGGTGTTGTCACAGAATTAACGAATCAAAATTTGAGTCCAAAGGCTTTGTTAATCAGCAGCAGTACATCGAGACAAACTACAATGTTTCTTATGCCAGCAATGATGTTTTTTTACGCCTCATGTCACTTTAAAGTAATCGCAGACTGACCAATATTGACACATACAGCCGCGGAAAAATTTATTAGACCACCCCTTGTCTTCTTCAGTTTCTTGTTCATTTTAATGTCTGGTCCAACTAAAGGTACATTTGTTTGGACAAATATAACGATAACTACAAAAATAGCTCATAAAGAGTTTAATTTCAGAGCTGACATCTAGCTATTTTCCACATTTTCTTGATAATAACAAAAATCCCTTCAGTTCTTCCGTCAATGTCTGTCATTGTACTGACAAAAACAGTGTTTTTAGGCATTTCATGTTTTCTTTTCTGTCTGTTTTAGTCACATGATCCACACAGGCGTTAGGACTTGATTACATAACCATTGTTTTTGATGATGTTTGATGGTCTAATAATTTTTTTCCACAAGTGTATAGTTTAATGACTTCTCAATCCATGATTTCCTGGTAGTGAACTTGAAATTGTCAAAATACTTACCTGTCGCTACCACCTCACTGCCAAATATAGCTATGAGCAATATGAATCCTTGTATTATATGTTTACTGCAGCATCTGCAGAGTTGTCAGCTTATGACAAGATCCAAACAATTTCCAGGGGAGCAGGAGTCCAAGTGGGGACGTATCTCTTATTGTACAGCCTATGAATTTTTGAGTGTGCATCATGGTGACGTGACGGAGTCCTTGGCATATGAAATCATATGGAGTTTAAGCCCCAAGGCTTCCTGCTCTAGTCCTAGTCCTTTTCCCTTTGACATTAAGACCGGAACATGGTCTCTCAGAGGAAAAGCCTGGCTTTTGCTTTTTAATGAAAGGTGTTCATCATCACCTTGTCAGCAACAGTGTGTGACTACGACAGGTTGATGCCACTTAGTCTCCCCAAGGGAAGCTTCTACTGTCAGCTAGAATTTGCAATCCTGCCATTTTACCTTGACACACGAAACAACCAGGACAGGACAAGAGTGCGAGGCCACATAATGGGCCCTCCAGTTCTTCTCCTTAAAAAGAGAATTGGATGGCATTTGTGTCTTAGTGAGTCCTTAGTTGCGTCTTGTTCCTCTGTGCTAGTCACTCTGTTTTTACACCAACACATGAATCAGAGCATTACATTCACCGTCATTCATCACATCACGATCCTCGAAAGGCCCTCAAAGGTCAGTTTAGCGGAGATGACCGGTCTCTCCCTTGGCTGCTACGAGCGAGTGCCTTTGCTTTGCCCCAGTTCCTGCATGGCTGCGCCCTGATCGCAGGCGTAAGGGGGGTTACGGTAATGCTAGCTGACATCCTGAGAAGCTGTGATTGCTTAGAGGGGTTTGTGGGCGGGCTGGGTTGAGGGTGTGGGCGGCGGTGGCGATGGAGGGATAGGGGCCATGTCTCACAAGGACCTTTAACAGCCTTTTAAAAGCTCTGAGAGGGCCGGCCTGACGCCAGCCACTCACAGGAGTGAAATCGCTGACAGAGCTAAAAAGAAGGGAGGGCGGTGAGGAGGAGGAGGCAGACGGGAGTACGCAGTTCCTGGAATGCCTTTGAGTTTATTCCGTAGTCCTGTGATCCCTGCGATGCTTGAGACGCACCGTAACCTTAATCGCCCTCACTGTAGTCACTGTGTAATTACAACCATTGGCACTAAATAATTCACCAAAAGCAACCGCTGAAATAACATCCAGTACTCACGGAATGCACTTCCATGAGCTGTTCCACTGGAGCCTATTACACTACTTTAGCCTCAGTCAGGTCAGCCTGGCCTCTGAGATTGAAACATTCTGCATCACAATCATATGACCTGCTACTACTCATAGAGAGCTGTGGAGCTGTAAAGGTTTGACTAAATTGGTTAGCGCCATGCTCTGTACCGCTGAATTATGTGTTTCTTTGGACAAATCATCACCAGATGGAGGGAAGACATTAATACCCGAAAAGAACACTAAAGTCCTGGGAAGCTTTATTACACTCATTTCTTCAGTAACTCTCTCAGACTTCCAGTTGTGTGCTATATTTCATCTCTGCAATGAAGAATGAGTTTTCTGACAGTGAACATGAGAAATGCAAGAGACTCAATGGGCACGGCTGGAGGGGGCCAGCCAACCCACAGAAGATCACAGCAGTGGCAATGAATGCATCAGAAAACACTGCTGTAGGCGAGCATAAGTCAACAGTGCCTAATGTGAGCCTTTGGTATGCATGATGTTAAATAGATTGTGAAAATGCTCTTTTCATGACTAAGATGGAGCTTTTCATTAATCCCAGAGCTGAACCTGCCTCCGCAAAACAACGAGCATCCCTCGCGGGAAAGACAAAACACCCACGGTGGGCTAGAGGGATCTCAGAAGAGCTCTTATACAGCTCATGGACTCGCTCGCTTTGCATCTGCCCCCTTAGTTGTAGCTGTGCGTGCATTATGTGATTTGAATGTTTGTAGATATATGTTATACGTCATACATATAGTGTGCTGCAATAAGTGTCTGTCTCCTTTAGCGTATACCATTTTGTGTGCGTGCCTTTCATCACCATGTACATATGCTTTTGTAATCTGTGTGTAGGTGGATGTGCTTGAGACAGATATTCACAGAACTTAAATCATATTCTGCCTTTTTATGCGTACAAGCGCAGCAGTTGGTCAGAGGAGATATTGTAGCTTTCTGATTTTATTTTAGGACGATCCTGATAATTATAACCACATGTTGAGGATTAAAGCAATGGCATAAAGACTCACGGAAATATTCTTTACGTTTACGTCGATAAGTCTCCTCTAGCTACTTTGTACGAACTACAATGTGAGAAAAAGCTACAGAAATAACTCATGCATCTCCAGATTCCTCTCTATTTGTTCCTAATGCCATATCTTCTACCATCCTCCCTTCCTTAGCTCTACTTTCCAGAAATAAAGTCAACATAAAAAAAAAAAAGTAATAGGTGCTAAAAGCAAATAAACTTTCATTTTCAAAGTCGCAGTTCAGAATGATTAGGAAATAAACTGGGCAATGTCAGCATACATTTACGCTTCTGCATGTATGACTGCACAGATGATTGCAGGTTCTGCAGCTCACTTTAATAAGCCAGTGCCACTAGTAGCTGTAAACAGAGCACCATGGCTTCAAAATAAAACAGGTTTCACTGTCAAACTGTCATTCTGTCATGCTTTGTTAAAAAGAAACGAGAGACAGTTTAATCAGCCGTTGCGAAGTTAAATGAATCACCACAGGACACCAGAGGATTCAGACTTTGCTTTGGTGCCCGTGGACGTTAATACTGGGGCACATCAGCTGTATAGCAACTATAAAGCTCTCCTCGTGTTCTGTCGATTCTCCAGAACCTGCACCACACTAATCTCATCGCAGCAACCCCAGCAATCTATTTCCAAGCAGAGCCATTTTTTTGAATCATTCCTCCCAGCCTGCAGTGTCTATGGGAACCACAGCCGTCCCCAGGTAACAGCCCAGGCATCCATTTGTAATGCTGACGTCTGAGCCAATAATTGAGCCCCTTTTTACACCTATGTTGATAAGTGATGGGTGTGTGGGAGTCTTATCTCCTACAGAAAGACTCACCTTACAGACAAACTAACCTAAATCCTGCACGTGCTGTAATTAAAAACAAAGGTGGAGACAACAATTCCAATCCAATGCAGTTTTTGCTAAATTCAGCAAATATCTTCTCACTATCGACCAGCTGTCTGGTCTGTGTGTGTGTGCGCTGAAAAAAAAAAAAAAAAAACAGTAACTGTAGTCAACCCTGGCTCTATAAATGAGAAAAAAGTGGATTGGACCAAACCGGTATTGATGTATTTCTCATAAATTGCTAATTCTACCTTTAAAGTGTTTATCATGGTGTAAAAATTGTGAGTGAAGCCAGATAACTGAACGTAGAACATCTCCACGATTTTATTACACTGTGAATTTGACAACCCAAATTGAGATCCACACACCAAGCATGTTATCTTATATTTAAGATTAGAGTATCCTGACTTCTCTGCTTGCATCAGGTCCACAACTAATGTCTGTATTGATACATGGACTATGAAGACTAATGAAAATCCACCTAAAGCATGCATTCACACAGACAAAATGAAAAAAAAAAACATGCACTTTAGATAATAAAATACAATCTGAATTTAACAAGAAGCAGAGTGACAGACATGCTAAACTGCCCTTCGAGATTATATTTGAGAAGAAGCTCACCTGAGAAGAGATTTCAAGAGAAAGTGAGCACCAACATTGAAGAGATATATAGTGTTTAATGCAGCGTGAGCACAGTGGACTCGTGCCTCTGTCCGGCTACACCCACATTCAGAGGTGGAAAGAACAGCGAAGCAGAAACACTGCCACGATGTTAAATTTTACTCCAAAAGCCTGCTCCTCCACTGATCTGAACCGAAGTTTTGTGTTAATTACTTAGAAGCACCGTATTTTTGCAGTGTGGAAAGGTGGCACGAACGGGGAGAAAATATGTCTAAATATGTTTTTGCAGAAGCTTCTACTTGACAGCAGCTTGTTTTTTTTTTTTTATTATTTCATTATGCAGGTGCTAAACAGCGGGAGCAATGAAATCAGCAAACATTACACAACAGTCCATGAATAGCAGGGAAAGGAATCACAGGTGATGGTTGGGGAATAGGAGGCGACATGTAGCGGTAACATCAACCCTGTCACCGCGCTTATCAGTCAAACTTCTCATCTCAGGGATCATTCGTAATTGTTGCACTTTGAAAGGAGAAGGGGAGGGAATAAGCTCAACACAAGAGTCTGCAGCTCCCCCTTTATAGCAGCCATCATTTCATGCCAAGAAATGAATCCTATAGCAGGCACTGCCATATGAAATATATTGTCTTGGAACTGTCCGTGTCTATATGTTAATACCGTTTATTAATGTAAAAAAGGTGAAAGGAGGAATTGAGTTACTTTATGGGAAGCTGAGGAATGTGGGTGGAATGAAACATGGGAAATTGGTAAAGACCAATGTATATTCTATGCACTAAATAGGTCACAGCCAGCCTATTTGTTAACTCAGCTGTGGTTTAATGAATTCCTGGCTCTACTTTTATTGTGTCTGATGTAAAATTAGATTTCGCTTTGATTACAAAAAGGTTAAATCTCTTAATAACGCAAACTCATGCATGGAGAAGCACATGCATGTAAATGGTGTTTGATGCTGAATATGAGTCACCGTGTCTTCTGTCTGACTCCTGGTCCATGTGGCCTTTGTTGCATGTCATTTCCTTCAGCCATTCCCTGCCCTCGTTTCTTGCCTCTTTCTACTGTCCATTTACAGTAAATAAAGCTACCAAAATGTAATTTCAAAAAAAAAAAAAAAAAGATTCATCTGTCTAGTCTACTTTTCTGCTATAATTAGTCGCTCCCTAGGCAGGATTCTCCAAAATGCTTTTTGACAGCCACTAGAGGAGACACGTGACTGTTAATTTCCAGCAAATATGGGCTTGTGGGTTCTTCAGTTCAACTACAGCACTCACTCAAAACACTGCAGTGTTTTTGTTTTATTTTTTGGCAGCAAGGCATGTTGGTCTGTCGAGGATGATGCATACTAGCCTTAACTTGTTCTACAATGTAAAACATGTTGCAGTATTTGTCTGAGAAGGATGTACTTTTTTTTTTTTTTTTTGCCTTTTTCAACAGGCAGGAGGTGTTTGGGGAGAAACTGGAACTCAAATCCTGACTCCTGTAGGTTTTTGAAATAAATGGAACATGGTTGGAGCTGGTTGTGGTTTGAGTTTGGCTTAAGTATCACTAAAAACATTGTGAGTCTTTTTTTTTTTTATCACATCTTTACAGATTTGTTTTTGTATTAAACCAAGCCCTGGTATCTTCCACTAATTCTAATCAGAATGAAAATCAGCTTTACTGGACGAGTTTGTGCACAGAAACAAGAAATTTGTATATATCATTACCTCTATGTATTATAGAATAAATATATTTATGAAAATATAGAATAAAAGCAAAAAAACACATGGTAAAACATAAATATTTTTTCCACAAAAACAGTAAAAGTCATGTGAGACCAAATAACATACAGGTAAGAGTGAAAGAATAAAAACCAATAGTACAGTATTAAAGAACAATAGTGCAAATGCAGGATTAGTGCAAATGTACACGAGGTATATATACTGTAACCAAGTCCGGTTACTGCTCAGCATAAAAAAATCCAACCACTAAGTACTTGGATACTGAAATAATTTAAGAGACACATAAATAAAAGTAGTAATAACACTACATATACGTAAAGTTGATTGAAGCTTATATTTGTGTCAGAACACACATAGAAGTGTTGACATAAATGTATTTTTGGTTAAAAAATGTTGCTGTATGTATCTACAGTCTGCAGAAATGTACTTTACAGCATTTTATTTTGGTGAATGGATTGTGTTCCTTTCGTATTTCAGTCAAATATGAGTGCACTCCAGAAGCAGCCAGTTCTTCCACACTCACAGTCATAAAAGCCCATTTATTTTTCTGTTATTTTATGTCAGGACTTTGTTTCCTTCCTGTCAATACATATTATTGTGATTTGCTTATTTTAATACAAACATATGGATATATATAATACATGTATTTCAGTTGCCAGCTTTTGAAATCTTGCCTGATTTTTCTTATAAATCCCAATAAAATCTTCTTATAATTCTCGGCAGATATTCTTGTACTCACTGAATGAATAAATGGACACAAGCCTGGACGGACCATTAAATGGGTTTGAGTACATTTGAATGGAACTTTGTGACAGACTCACAGGCAAGAGGCAAAGATGCTCTCGGACCCCAGTGTAAGATAATGTGTATAATCCACTGCAGAGATGTTAAGTGCACTCATTTCACACTCCATTTCACACAACGCTGCCCTAGGTACAATCTGTGTGTATGATGACTCAGGAAATGCACTACATCACTCTTCTGGACCTTTCTGTTGTTGTTTTCCTCCATTGTTAATAATTTGAAATCCAATGGTTTTTCTACACTCTTTCAAAGATAATGAATGCGAGCGTAGTCTGCGTTATGTATGAAATTCGTACCAGTCAGTGCACGTCAATATTTTTGCTCCAAATGACACCGAAAGATGTATTAGCGACATTAAAATGCAATTTGAGAGTCTAATTGTTACCTGTTGCTTTGTTCTAAATTTAAACCTAACACACGAAGACTAGAAATAGTAAAACCACATGAAATAATAGAGTCTGTTTATGTGTAGTATTCTCTTACAAGGACAAACTTTACATTTCCATCCATCAATCTAAAAATAGGACCTTCTTATTGAGTGGTAGTGTTACATTTCTATACATACTATATGATACTGAAATAATTCATTAGCATTGCAAATTGAAGCTTGTGGAAAGTCATAAGATAATATCGAAATACTATAAACACAAGCATATATTTCAGCATCAGAGAAAACTGTAGACTATTAATTGCTGAACTGTAAAAAGATGAGGTTTATAAAGTGATGGCACTCACAGATGAACAGAGAGAGTGTATGTTGCATATGTTTTAACGTCTTCATATATACTGTAGGTGTGGGAGGGCTTCTCTGTTGCATTCAAAGACGTGGAGTTACTGCAGGGATTTCAATTCAGTTAGGTATTTACCCAATTATTTCCTTTCAGATTTAGCGCCCTGATTTTTTATTTTTTTTAAATTTTTTTTTATTTTGGAATGCTGTGTTTGTAGTGTAGCCATGTTTTTCATTTCCCCTTTACTATGGGATTGTTTGGAAAACCTCCCCTGTGAGCAGATGGCGTCTGCCGGGAGGAGAAAGAAGCTGGAACCTGAGCTCTGTACACTGCACACACATTTCCCATTTCCAGCAAAAGCCTTTGTAAAGGGAACAACAGAGGTCTATTGGGAATTTCGCCACGGGTCTGTTTTGGGAAACAGTGCACACGTTTGTTTATTGCAGTCTTGCTCTCGGATCCACGCAGCAGCTACAGTAAGAGATGTGGAGTGCCTGATATCTCTCTGCAGACTGGAAAACAGGATCAAGCTTTCCCTCTCATGGAGTGATTTCAATCACTTTGATCACTGTGGTTTCCTTCAAGTGAATGTGATGTGTTCATTATACCGCACTGCAAACAGAATGAAATGTAAAGAAGCATTTGTCTCCTTTGAGGGCGTTAATCTACAGTACACTGGTGTGTCCTCGTGTATTATTAAGCATGAGGCAATGCTCCTGTATATCCACTGCTTAAACTCTGGCCCATGACATATTAAAGAGAACTTAGTAGCAGGCAAAACCAGGGGTCTTATGCTGAGTTTGCACTTGCTAAACTAACTCAGAGGACAAGATAAGCCAGCCAAAGCTCAGGAAAGTAAATCTAAGGCTGTTTGAATAAGCTCTGCACCTTTCTGCCAACTACAATCTACACTCTGCCTATTCCTCCCGATCTCTCTCTGGGGGAGATTTCTTAAGCATGCTTTGTAGCTAGATCCAGGTAGGCTATCAGTCACTGCAGTTGTGAAGAACATGCCAACAAGAATAACCCAACATAAGACATAAAATCTATCTCCTGGGAGCTCAGAGGCTGGACAAGATTGAATTAAAATCTCTCTTTTGCTGAGTCAGACTCTTTAGATAATTACCCACTGATATGAGGAACATTTCCCCTCTTGGCTGTAAGTTCAGAGGGAATGCAGACAATGGCATATTTGGCTGCAATCATACCAGGCCCGGCCCCCCCACTACGAAATGAAGCTATGAGAGTAAGATACCACAAAGCTAATCTTTAGGCCTGGAAAAAAAAAAAAAAAAAGGCCTCAGGGAGCACACCAATATGGAAGCAGTGTTAATACTGTGGCTTCTTTGTGTGTGTTAGGTATCTGTGCTTGTTTATAATCCTTGACCACTACCTCCAGCCCTGTTTTAAATGCCAACAAATAGCTCTCATGCAAATGAAGCATAATATACATTCCTGTCAACACAATAATGGCCTTGAAGTAACAACCATGCATGCCTAAGTAACCTATTAAAGTTTGCTCCTGGGTACACAGTAGCAGTCTCACATCAGCAGTTCTAACACTGTCTCCAATCTTGCTTCCACTGCCAGGAGGCTGCACATCTGCACAGCACAGTGACTGACAATCGATGGTTCACACACCGCTTACCCCCCCCCCCCTCTCCTCTCCCCAACACACACGCGCGCACACACGCACACGCGCGCGCACACATCCGTACACCCACCCGCCCCAATCCGCCAGCCACGCTCTCAAAGCACCACCCAGCCAGGGTGCTCCCGTACGTGACTCAACTTGTTTTAGGGCTGAAAGGGAGACACGAAAAGAGAGGTAGAGGGGAGATAAATCTGTGGATCCGTGGATAAAGACGCGGCTTCATAGTCACAGTAGATGAACATAAATGAAAGAAAAGCCCGTCCATACTTTCACCTAATCTGTTCTTTCACAGCTGCAACTACAATTCTGTTTAAACCCCACTGCTGCAACAGTTTTCATCATGAGTCATTCTTTTTTTTATCATATTTTGTCAGACTTCAGGCACCTCTGCAAAGCTTCCAGCGCAGAGAGCCACAGAGCTCCGCACAAAACGCTGCGCCTTAAACGCGTAAAAACAATCAATGCACCTCCAGTCCTGGGCGTTGCACTCCTTTCTTGTAATCACAACAAAATATCTACTTTCAGAGACTGTCATGATATTATAAATAACCAATTCAAGTATTTAAACAATATTTAAACAAGCGAGTAGAAAGAGGTATGTACTGCATGCAATCCCAAGATTTAGAACACTGGCGCTGATTTTCGGGATTTTTTTCCCAATATTCAGCCTGAGGATTAATGTCAAATTTAAAACATCGTATTAAAAAGAATTAAAAAAAAGAAAGGAAAAGAAAAAGAAGGAGTCGTTTTTGCTGCTTGGGTGTCTGCACTCACCGCTTTCTCATGCCCACGAAGAATCCCTTTTTTTCTAAGAAGTGACCCATATCCAAAGCAAAATCGCATCTTGTTTTATCTGTGAGTGCATGAATGGGATTTCCTGAGCAACTCTGGCTCTTGATCAGCATCTAAAACATTGTTTCTCAATAGTATCCAACAAAGAATCCACGTGAATTTCGAGGCTGCGTCGAGCTCCCAAATAGAATCACGGACGCTGTCCACAGAAAAGTGGTGCTGAAAAGTCTTAAGTCCCAACTTTAGGCTGCGTGTGAGAAAGAGAGAGAGATGGAGAGAGAGAGAGGAGGGAAAATAACACGGCCAGTGGGGGTACGGACTAATACAGCTCCAGCGAAGAGAGGGTGAGA
>JAPTYQ010000023.1:3981005-3998678 GCA_029814465.1 Ostorhinchus cyanosoma
GATAGATAGATAGATAGATAGATAGATAGATAGATAGATAGATAGATAGATAGATAGATAGATAGATAGATATGGTGAACTTCTAATCTAAGTATTTGTGGGAAGAAACTTGAGAGTGAAAACAGGTAAATAAGATAAGAAGAAAATTGTATCGATCACTGGTGGGAAATCGGATTGTTGTGGCAGTAAAAGCGATGAGACTTCAGTAGAGAAAGACAAATGGAGTATATGAGACACAAAAGAAGCAATAAAATGCCACAGATAATATAAGGAATCGATAGAAAAAGAGTGGAATAGTTTAAAGGAACATTATTGCAATCTCTAGTGCATTTTAACTAGATGTTAGTGCTGTCAGGAAAATCAAACTGAAAATAGAATAGAAATCGTTACCGTCGTAGTATACTAGTTATTATATTTATGATGAGAAGCATCACTGCTGTCACTGCTGTTTTCTGCCTGCTTATGCATTCTGTAATTAATAAGACAGTGAAGATGTGTGGTGTCCCTGGACGGAGCTGTGAACGAACTCCCTTTGGTGCTTTGAGCTAAAAAAAAAAAAAACAAGTCTTGCAAAACCACACCTTTGTTTTTGGTCCCATACACCATCAAAGTGCTGCAAACTGACGCTGCTTATTTTTCTCAGTGGTTATTTATTGGATAGCCAACATTTCCAAAACATCTAATTGTATTTATTTATTAATTTTTTTTTTTTTTTTTACTTACTTATTTATTTATTTAGCGCTTTATGTCTATGAAGTTTTAAAAGGCCCAAACACACAGAGGACTTTTTTTTTCTTAACTGTTCAAGATGCTCCCTCATCCTTTTTTTGTTTTTTACTGCAAAGCCAAATACCATTAGTCTGTGAGGAGTCTTGTTGTGCTTGTCTATTAAACTTTATTTATCAGCACCGTAGGCCAAATTAAGGAATGTGGTTTACCCATGTATAATTATAAGAAAGTAATGTAAACATTTTTTTTTTTCATCTTTTTAAATACTGTGTTTAACTCTTGGTTTAAATAATCCAATAATTGGATTCATATTTTCTGAAAAGAGATTAAATCAATTCGTTGAGTTGTCATTTATGTATTCCGTGTAATTAACATGTTTTAACATTAGTTGACTTTTGAGAGCGTTAGATAAAAACGAGCAGAGACAAATGTTAGACGTTTAGAATCGAATCTATTTCTTTTTTTTGCAATAATTACTCCCAAACAAATCAAATAAACCCTTATATCACACTTTGGGAAGTGAATCATATGAATAGAATATTACTAGACACCTACAAGCAAATCAGGCAAAGGATGGAAATGAAAGCTGAAGGTAAGCTAAAGTAGACACCGCATTGAAAAAGAAATATGTTCAAGGATTCTGTTTTAGTCATCTCTCAGAGAAATATTCAGATATGTCTTGTAAGGCCATGAAAGGGGGCTGTATGTAGGAGCAGGAATGAAGAAACTCAGGTAAACTGCAGATGAGGAGGATTCTGTGGATTTCCACTGAGTGACATAGAAACCAACATCATGTCATTCTTAGTTTTAAAGGTTGTTGATTCATGCTTTGCTTGTAAAAGTCATGTGCAATTGGGTGCTTTTATGAAACTGGGTTCATTTTGGTATCTGGCACTTTTCCTGCTTTTTAGGCCCAAAAATAAAAGACAAATGTAGACATATTTCCCCAGAGGATCTACTTAATGATGAATAAATACAAAAAAAATTACACTCTTGCTGTGAGACATCCCAAAATTGATTAGTTTTTAAGAAAATTTTGAGGCCAAAAATAGGACTAAAATTTTGACATAAAAAAAAACTACCTATAGGTGTCAGTGCATTTGATCTGAAAACATGGCTGTAAATGGTCTTATATACCACTATAGATAAAGGCACTGTGTTAAATGTGTGGATCCTAGTGGTTTTTCTAATCCAGACATGTGGGTTTTTTATGAATCTCAGTCTCATTCCAGCTTTTGTATGCAACCCACTGTGTCCACTCACGTTACATGCAGAACCTGCACATTTAAACACTAATAAATCGCAAATGATTTTGCAACAGCAGCCATTTTTGTGAAACACTCTGCCTTACATAATTAGTTTAATTCCCAAAATGTACCTGTGAGAGAATAAAGAGATACTAAAAAAAATTGTAGTGTGTAATTTTCTAGTCCTTGTTCCCGTGTTATATACAGATTTTTGTAGAAAAATAATATAAAAATGTATTTTATCTTAAAATGTTTTCTTTTTCATCACAGTATTTATTTTTAAAATAGACCCAAAGTGCTTCCAAACTTGCTTCATAACATTAGTCTACATCTGGTTTGAATTTTTAGTCCCATGTCCTGTTTTTAGGGACCAGTTTCACAGAAGAACTCAATTCTGTTATTTAGGTATCTCAAAAAAACGCTCTGTTAACACCCACACACCTTCAGCTTAACAAATCGAAGACCAAAGACATGGCCATTGATTTCAAAAAGAATGCAGATGCGCCTAGATGTATTATTATTAAGGGATAAACTGTTGAAGTGCAATCGGACAAATATCTCAGGACTCCACGTTGAATTTTAAGCTCCTGAGATTCAGGAAAGTAAAAGGTTGAGCTTTTTTATATTAAATAATTGTTCTGATTGGAATCAGTATAATGTAATACTTTTTCAGATACATTTGTTATTGTTATTTTTTTATGGACTGTTCTTTTCAGTGGACAGTGGTTTTTTTTTCCTTTTTTTTTTTAAGTACACCCTACAGAGGACAAAAATGCAGTTGCGTCTCAAGAGGTTAAGAAAAATTGTCACCAAAATACCATTTATGTTGTCAATACTGGTCATTTCAATGATGTTGATTTTAGGCTGTTTTTTCTTTAAATGATACTTGAGGTTGTTTTATAGTTCAGTGAAATCGTACTGAATAAAGCAGCTCTGAAAAGCACAGTGTTTCAGATAGTTTTACTTCAGCGCACTGAATTATTATATTTATATACATTGTATGTGGGAACAAAATATCAGCAGTAAATATCACAGCGATCTCCTGTATCACCAATAATTAAAACAATGTAAAAAGATTGTTTGTCTGCACAAGTTGTCCTGTTTCCACAGTAATGACACCATGACACTGTTTTATCGTGTTTTTATTGACTCGATTTTATCTTTTTCACTTGTGCCATGACTTGGAAACCTGCCCTTGAAAGAGAGGAACTCAATCAGATCATCAAATAATCTAGTCGGCTGATTGGAAAGTCACAGCTGTGCCTGGAGTCCCTGTATACCAAACAGCCCTAGCAGCTCGCCAGCTCCATCTCTAATGATGACTCTCATCCTGTAGTGAGTGAGTTTCAGCTCCTGCCAAACAAACGGAGATTCACAGTCCTGACAGATAAGACCACAGGAGTGTGTGTTCCTGCTGCGGTTTCTCTTTTAAACAAGTCTAAGTGCACCTTTATTATATTATCTATTTCTTTTTATTGGAAGACTGACCTGGTTTTAACTTACCATTGCAATCAGAATTACAACTCTGCAAATCAGGTTTATTAGCAAAATGTACAGCAAATTAGCAGCTATTTGCAATTGCAATAAGATTTAATATTCAAGATTCAAAGATATTTCATTATCAATTCACTATAATACATAGGACATATAGAGAACTGAGATACTGTTTCTCTGTCACATTGTTATTAAATACCATGCAATTTAAAAAAGGAGGTAAAAATAGAATAGGAATAAATAAGTGTTATGAAGGATGAACTAAAACAGAATATAAAAGATGTATATCAAATCTATTTACAATAGGAGTTATAGGGAAATACAGTAAGTTACAAGATGAGATGGTGCATAATGGAACAAAACAGAAGCAGATAATAAACAAATCAAACAAGAATTGTTTAAATAGCTCATCACAACTGCATTGTCTCTTGTATCATACTTCTAACAGATTTTATTGGTACTTTAGTGTATTTTTTTTTTTTAATTATTACTATTTCTGCTTTTAAGTGTCCACATCTGTCTTGTATTCAAATATCTGTGTGAGATTCACCCCTTAAGGCAGAACAAATCTAACTATGGGTACTAATCAAGTTAAACCTTAAAAAAATATAGGTGTTTTAAATCAATAGGGATACTACAGTTTGTGTTACATCTCTGGTGATATTATTATTATGACATAAGTATGATGCTGATGTGCCAACAATCCGCAGTAAAAATAATCGCATCTAATTCTCCTAATTCTCTTTCATATGACACTGGTGAAGTCAGATAAGCCTGTGATGACGCATCCTCCCATTTTAGTTCCATCATATTTGGATCAGTTTGGAGGATCATGCTGGCGCTGTCCATTACCTGCGGTGCTGAAAGTGATGCTTCACACATCACACATCTCATTTATGCTGAAATACGTTTTTTCATATTGTTACCAGGAAACTGTTCAAACTAAGTTGACAGAAACTTGGATTTGTTTCAGTTTTTAACAAGTGGTCGTGGAAAGCGAGTCAGAGCCCAAAGTGCCAGTTTGCTTCACCGGTTTCAAGCGTGGTGTTGCGTTTTCCTTGTATCCGTTGCCTCAATTCTTCAACATCAGTTAAGTGAATTTCTTACGCTGTACGAGCTATTAAAGGTTAAATTACGTCGTGGGCGTAGCGGCTCCTTGTAATGGCGACCGTGCCGTAGATGTGCCTAGGGTTTTGAAAATGAAGCGGAGAAGAAGTTATTTCTTTTAAGAAAAACGCCGAGGTTCCCCAGAGGAGGACTTTGCGTCTATAAACGTCATCTTTATAAGAGGTAAACGTAGCTGTACTTGTGAACTTTTGTGCCCCCGAAATGATGAAGCTGAAGTCAAACCAAACCCGGACGTACGACGGGGATGGCTACAAGAAGCGGGCCGCCTGTCTGTGCTTCAGGAGCGAGACCGAGGAGGAGGTGAGTCCGGTGATGCCGCTGTCTGGAAGGCCCGGCTAACATTAGCCCCTGTAGCTGCTTTTAGTGTATCCTCTGTTTATATATCAGTATATTTATCAATGCTACTGTGGTTTGATGCCAGCTGGTAACGCCGACACACTAGTTCCTCTAGCTTCTTGTCGCCTCTGTAGAGGCCGTGCATAACAAATACTTTTCAGCTCGTACTTACCTAAGTGTTATGTAAGCCTCTTTAGCAACATCGGTTTGGCATAGCCAGTTATACTTGGAAACAACCTGTTAGCTACATGCTAATGTTAGCATGCTAACTAGCCCGTGTGGCTGCTGTGGGCACCCGGCTCTCGGCCAGCGACCACAGCCCACAGCACAACCTGTGATCAGTGGGGACTTCATTCTTTTGATCAGCTGGCTACAGAAATCACTGTTTGGCTTTCCAAAATAAAGTTTGCCCACGTTAGAGACAAACTGGGGCACAGTAATTGTTAGTGATAACTATGTTAGCGTTAAGCAACTGGTATTGCTAGCCAACACTGGTAGATAGCTATGCTAGCATTAGCTTCAAGGCAATTCTGGACCTGTTAACCGGCTACCTTAGATTTCTAACTCTTACATGGGGTTACCGTATAGTTTATTATATGTAAACCGAAGAAACAAAGCGTCTCTTAATCTCAGTACAAACTCTTAACCTGATTTGTCGCCCATATCCCACCGTAGTTAACGGAACGATTGGTCACAGCCGCTACCTTAGTGCGCTCTCCCACGAAAACCTATAACTTCAAGTAGCCTGCAAAGGGTTATTTCAGATCAGACGCGATTTGAAAAGCTGGTGTCCAGACAACAACACAAACAAAGATGTCTTTGTTGTAGAAACATTTGACAAAGGGTGGGGACGAGTTGAGGCAAAACTAATTCCTCAAAAGTAGAGGCAAGATTGTAAACAGCAAAGGTTGATTACGGAAAGCCATCTGTATGATCAGCACTTCCTTAGAAACTTTTGCCAGAAACTAAAGTCAGAAGGTTAGCACTGAGCCAAGCCTTGGGGTTTCATCCACAGATTTGTAGATAAGTATGCTCAATAAGGCATTAAAAAGGTTAGTATAATCTGTTTGCAACTATATAGTGAGTTTCCAAAGATGTAAACATGAATGCTATATTGTCCATAAAAACTGCAGTGATTTTCATGAGTGTGATTAAATCTCATTTTCAGAGTTATCAGATTGCCGTTCAGCCTCAAAATCCAGTTTGACTCTCACTAACATAGCACTGAGCCCAATTGTTTTGCCTAAATAGTATTGATTGTGATTTGTTGCAGGTGCTGCTGGTGAGCAGTAGTCGACATCCTGATAAATGGATAGTTCCTGGAGGGGGAATGGAGCCAGAGGAGGAGCCCAATGTTGCTGCAGCTCGAGAAGTGTGTGAAGAGGTGGGTTGTTTCAGAAGAACTTGTATATTCAATTTAGACTTGCATAGCAGATCTCTTTATTCCTTCTCACGGATGTTGTCAAATTCCAATGTGGTCAACTTGGCCTGACCCTTATCCGAAACCCGTGTGTGAAACCCGCAGCCAGATATTTTGTTCTGAGAATTTACTTGCATTTGTAGTGAAGCGCATTATAGGTTAACAGAAGTATTGTGTTTCATTTCTATTAAATCATGTCTGTATATAACACTGGGCCTAATACCTTACTCTCAAAACCCATTTCGTCAGTGTAGTCATCCTGTTTTCATGGACAGAGAGGCAGAGCCTAGCAACATGTAAGCTGTATCATAGCATCATGTTACATAGCAGTGTTTAGGTGTCAAAGGAGATTACGCTGAGATTGAACACTTGCTGTCCAGTGGTTGTATTGCGACACTATCCAATCTTACAACACTTGGAAATAAAAGAAAGGAGTGGGATTTATTTGTGTCTTCTATTTTTATAGCTGTAGGCTTGTTACTGAGGTGTTTTGAAGGACAGGACATGGATTTTTGTTTATATATGCACTAGAGATGAAGGGTATAAATTAGGTAGCTGCTCTAAACTTATTGGAAATCAGTACTGTGTTCAGTCCCTTTAATCAGCTGTTCTATCAGTGTTAAGAATGGTAACATCTCTGGGGCATTATGATTTGAATTGTGGCAAGTAAGTGAAGGAATTGAATATCACCCGGCTGTCGGCTCTTGGCAGGCCACTGACCATATAAAGCCTATTCTCTGTCTGTGATCCATCACACTGACAGATGCTGATATCATCCCTTATCCTGGCTGCCTCTGTTTGGTAGCTTTGGTGGCTGCTGGAGTGTACAGTGTGCCAACCCATTTCCACATGGCCAAAAGCAATGTCACATCACATCTGACGTGTGTAAAAAGTGCTAAAAAGGCTGCATTCGGTAACTGTAGTGACTTTGAGTGATGCTCAATACATCACCTCTTACACTGGCTTCCTAAGCTTCTTATTGGACGGTGGTGTAACAGGACATATCCTAATCCTGACAAGCTTATTCTGATGACCGTATGATCAGTGAGTCAGTGATTATGCTTACTGTTTTGGATTCTTGCCCAGCATGACAGTGCAGAGACAGGACTCAGGAACAGGCCAAAGGTTAAAGAGGACTTCTTTGTCTCCCTGGTCTAATGCCTGTGACAGCGCTGCCCTGCACCAATAAGACACAGGACAGTGTTCCATAACTTGTAGCCTCAATGCTATGCATCCTCTTTGTAGTTGATGCCCGGTAGTGTTGTCAATTACATGAAAGCTTTGGGTGAAACATTTTCCATATCATAAAAATTTACAGATTTACTTTAGGCCTATCACTTAATCCCTGGTGCATCTTTGGGGCTTCTAGTGGTGGCCCGGTTCGTTTCCATAGGATCGTGCTGAGGGCTTGAAGAGTGCAACACTGGTTCCACGGTACAGCATATGCAGTCAACATTTATTTATAGACTGAAACTGGAACCTGAAGAAGAAGCTGCAAAGATGTCAGCAAGTGGCTGGGCTCCGTATCGAAACCCGACCTGCTATTCACCTCTGGGACAAGCAGGATTTACATCTATGCAGGATATTTCTTTTCTTGTCAGTAGAATTTTTTTTTTAAGGCGTTGAAAATGTTTGAGTTGTCTCAGGGGAAAGAGTTGTGAGATCTGCTTCTGGCTCTCGAGTTGAAGAGCAATTAGAATATCAATGACAACCATCAGGGAAGTTGTTATTCTGTTATGTGTTCTGACCTTTTTATTTGAACTCACATTATTTTGTACTGAGGGACTCAGTTTGCAACTTTAAACAGCAGCAGGATAGAGGTGTTTATGTGATTTGTAGCTGTATAGTTCAGGTGTTTAGTTTATTACCAGTGAGATATTCACACTGGGTTACACGTTTTAGATTCTTAGTGTTGTTCACACGATTGTAGAACTAAGATTATTCAAACATTATCGGACAAGGTAGATAACTGGTAGATGAAATGCTTTCCAAGTGTGATTTATAATGTGAAAGTACTTGCAGTTTGATTTGCAGTATTTCCAATCTCAGCACAGTTAAAGGTGCCCTATGGTGCATTTTCTCATGGTCATGTGCTTTTGTAAAGTTTGTTGGAGTTGATTGTTGACATTAGCTACCTCCATTACTGAGCTGATAACTGTTTCTACTATAGCAACCTCGACACAGATTTCTGTGTCAAGGTTTCAGGTAATTTTTCAGTGGAAATCCTCACATTCACTTCCCAGTTGTTCAGTGCTTCTCTTCTTCTCCTCCACCATCACAACAGCATGTAAGACTAGGAGGGGTGAAACGATTTCCTCAAGTAATTCGAGTATCTCGATTACAAAAAATGATAGAGGAAAGTCTCTGCTTCAAGGGATCACTTATTTAATTGTAAAGCTCAAATCACAGCATTTGGCACAGACTACTTAACGTGGCACAATTCACTTACGCTACTCACGCAAAGAAGATAACGGAAGAAGTGTTCGGTTGAAACAGCGGGTAATTGGAAGAGGCAAGTAAAAACAATGATGACGAAAGACCAAAAAAAAAAAAAAACAGAACATTTTGAAAGTGTGGAAGCATTTCAGAGTGAACAGCAGATGAACACCGGTACATGTATCCGCTGTAACACGGCCCTTCCAAACCACTACAGCATGTCTACGATGTTGAAGCTTCTCCTCTGAAGACATGCAGAATGGACTGGAGGACCTGAGATAAAATAAAATGCGTTTACGTAGCGTAAATCAATGAGAGCCCTGCGGAGGGCTAGGTTTCTGTTAATTATAGCTATTGTCGAATGTGTGGTTAGTTTATCATGATTGTTACAAGCATGAATTTAGGCAGCGAGCCATACACTCGTGATTTGCACAGTTCATTTCCCAAAAGCACTGACAAAATGGTGCATGGCTTGAGGAAAGTTTTCTCTTACCTTATTACGGCCGAATACTCGATTAATTGAAGGAATGTCCAGTGGAATACTCGATTACTTAAAATATTTGTTAGCCCTAAAGACTAGACACTATTAGCTTAAAAATGCTGTTAGCTAACATTAATGCGCATTCATTTCCCAGCACGATGCGGACTCCAAGAGTCATCTGACAATTACTTGCAAATCTTACATAAAGAACATTTAATTGATGAGGGAAGAAAAATATGATTTAAAATGTTAGACTTATAAATATTGTGTCTTTTAAGAAAAAAAAAGAGTTCTTATGCCTTATTACTGTGTCGTATGTATTTGTTTACCACTGACTTTATTTTTCAGGCTGGTGTGAAGGGGACTTTAGGTCGTTTAGTTGGAGTTTTTGAGGTAAGCTGCCATCTGTTGACTATAGACTATGTTTGGTCCACAAATGTCAACACATTCTGCAGAATATTTGAGGAGTTAAAAAAAGAATTTCCTTTTCTCCCCCCACAGAACCAGGAGAGGAAACACAGAACCTACGTTTATGTTCTTATTGTAACAGAGGTGCTGGAGGACTGGGAGGACTCGGTCAACATTGGTAAGACCCCTGCATTTGTTTACTTGTCAAAATGGGGATCATATGGGCAAAGTTCTCAGGCAGTCACATGGGGTTTGTAGCTTTAAAAGCCTTATTTCTTTCAGGCCTAAGTGATACGCAGCTTAGGTTTTTTTGTGATACGTTTGTTTGGGAATTATAACACGAGCTTTGTTCCTGCCCTTGTGATTTCTGCTTTAATGCTTCATACAGTACTGGTAATTATTCAGAACCTGCTTTCCATTGTGCTTTTTCCCCTCTCTTGTGTCTCACATGTTGTAACTCTTTCCACAATGGTGTTTTGCTCTGTCAACAGGGAGAAAAAGGGAATGGTTTAAAATAGACGATGCCATACAAGTGTTGCAGTGTCACAAGCCTGTGCAGGCCACCTACTTTGAGGCTCTCCAGGAGAGTTGCCTGACCAGTAACGGAACACCTTTGGTGGCCACGATAGGTGGGGACCTCTCCCCTACCTACAGCATCAATCAGAGCTCCGTCTCGGGTATCAGATAACTAAAACCACAACTCTGATACCCCCAGGAGCTTTCGCCACCACTTGCGCTCTTACTTGTGTCATTTCTCTCTTCTCTCTATTCTATTCTATTCTATTCTATTCTATTCTATTCTATTCTATTCTATTCTATTCTTCTCTCTACTCTTTTTTGTCTCAATAACATGGTTTGCCTTGCCAACTCCTTTGTGCCAGACATGTGGCACAGACTTGATGACAAGTGTTGGGTGAATAGTCTGAAACACTTTGTAAATGTAAATGTAATTTTTGACCCCTCTCTTTTTTTTTTTTTCTTTTTACTGACAATTGCATGAAGTGTCCCCTTGGCTCCCCTCATCCTCTTTCCTTAATGCGCCCTTAGCGTGGTGTTTATTGAATGCAAGAACTACTTTTTACTGTTGTAATGTAAAAGTGTATACTTAGTGCTTAAGCTGAAGGCTTTCGGTGGTCTTTTTAATGTCTCCTCCATCTTCAGTTATTTTTCTGTGAATGAATGTGCCCATTAGTGTATCCCCTCCCCTGTCATGAGGATAGGAAATGTTGTCTGTATCTGAATGAACAGATTTGTGGGAAGTGACTTGTCTTGCATGAGCACTGTTATATTGTCTCACTCGCTTGAGTGACCTAATGCTGACTGTGCAAACAGACTTGTAAGGTCTTTGGATTCTCTTCATTTTGCTCCTTATCGTGGTTGTTGATGTCTCTCGGATCAGAAGGATACAGCCCCTCAGTAGTCTCTCAATTCAAGTGTTAAGTGTGTTTCTCTCTTATTTGGGAAGCTAGCCAAGCACTACAGGTTTCACTCTTTCCATAAAGAGTGAAAGAATGTCAACATACATTGTGAAATTAACCACCTTTTTCCTCAGTGTCTTTACCTCTTTTTAATCTTTTTTGTTTTCCTTTTGAAGATGCTATCTCTTGACTACAAAGTCTTCCTCCATATACTGAGAGGGTAGAAATAGTAGATTTCAACCATGGACTTGTAATTTCAAAATGCAGCACATATCACATAAGTTATTTAAACCCATTTCCATATTCTACTCCTCACATTCAGTTTGTTTTAAAAGCAAATGTTTACATTGTGTTCGTAACATAGCACAGGTGACTGTAGTGGGCACTTTCATCATGGTAATTTTTTTTAACCCCTTGTTTAGTATTTAATCTGCATCCCCAAATACACTTAAAACATCTGCTTGACATTGAAAGTAATGGAATCTATAATGCTGTCTTTGGCAAGATGCAGAACAAACAAGCCTTGTACAGTTTGAGACCTCGTTTTTAACATGTAAAATGCTTTTGGATACTAGTTTTTTTGTTTTGTTTTTTTGTTTTTTCTCTCTAACGTCTGGCAAAAGTCTCTTTAGCCGAGCTGTGTCACATGCCTGCATAGGGCGTGAGGCAGCTGGCTCAATACTGTGAAACTGGAGGCGCTGTAGATAGCATGTAAGAGGTTTTTATTGTAAATTCTTTATTTCTGTATAGATCAAAGGTGAGAGTGCAATGACAAAACGCCTCTTACACATCTGTGAGTGCTATATGTCATTTCAATTGAGGCTGGAAGAACTGGTGGCTTTGGTTTCAGTTCTATTGGGAGTTTTTGGTTTTTTTTTTTGAAGACAGCATTCAGTAAATCTGAGGCTGAAGAACAAGGAATGTGGCTGTGGTTGTGGCTGTGGCTGTAAGTGTCGGGCCTATATAAAACTGAATACTGTGTTCTCCTACTTTTTCTTAGACCAAAACAAAGTTGCAACTGTAAGGAATTACTGTTTTTCCTCATCTTTGGTCAAGCTATAAAAATGAAGTAAACATGATTGTGGTTTAGAAATGGACAGGCAATAAAGCTTTTTCAGGCGAGCCACTTTTCCTCTGTCCTCACCCGGGGTCAGCCAGTAGCTAAAAATGCCACTCCTTGGGTGGGCAGTAAACACTGAGCACCTCTCATTCTCATTTTGTGCAACAGCTACATTTCCCAAAAACTACAACAAAGCACAACATACCAACTCTGACCAGTTTTTGAGTGTGTTATCAATTAAAGTTTGGACAAAAATAGTCCAGTTAGTTTGTAGATACTTTAAGTTGTCTGTTGACACGCTTTTCTCCCACAATGCAATGCACAACAGAAGTCGAGGAGCTGCTCTCACAGCTGCAAAAAATTTGAAATAATTGTGGAGAGCGATGAAACGTCTCCAAGAATGTCTCAGGAAAAAGTCTTAAGGAAAAAAAACATTTTAATGTATCTTCATGAAAGTTTTTTTTTTGCATCTTAATGCCTCACTTTGCACCTATATATATATTTCCTACTAAAATGAGGCATTTCAAACACTTAAGTCAACTAATTACAAAAATCAGTATTTAAATATAAATCTGTTGTATATAATTAATTTGTATGATCAAGTTGGGATATGGTTTATACTCTGGTTAGGTTTTGGTGATTATACAGCTAACACTTATGGGAAATGTAGTTTGTTTGCTAGAAATGTATTGTGATGAAAATGAACAGGTGTTTTGGGTTTACAGGCCAGTGCAGCAGTAGATACCTTCTGAACTTTGAGTAAAACCGTCTCAGACTGGTTTAAAGAATCTCATCATGATGAAGTAATGGCTACTGGAACAAAGTCTAACCTGGAAAAAGGCCATTTCAGAAGCGGTTGTTCCTTTTTTTTTTTTTCGCTTTTTTTATCATCTTTTCTCCCACTTATTGATGAGGGCGTCTGTCCTAACCAGTGCAGTTCATACAGACTGATATCGGTGTGTGATGATAAAACCTGATTTTAAAGTGAGTCATGAGTAGTAGTATGGCTGAAAAGGGTCTAAAGTCACTGACAGTTTCAGACTCTGGACTGATTTTATTGCTGTGCCTCTCAGAGGTGTGGAGGCCAAAGTCTTGCTTTATTATGCCCCCAGGACTTCATGGAAGATTTTTGTTGATTAGACCTTTTAGTTTTCATCTAAATATGCAATCTGAGCTCGAGGCAACTGAAACAAAATATAACCCTGTGTAATTGGCTACAGTTCAATCTAGTCTGTGGAGGGTTGACAGGTACTGTCAAAATGAATGTGAGGAGGATTTCTGCAGGTAACAGCCAGTGACTAAATCATTAATTACCACTTGTTCTTTATCCGTTTTTTTTTCCTGTTTGATTTTTAATTTGTTCTTGTACATCACTAACACAGTTCCCTTACTGCTAGCAGGTGTACTTCGAATTTAGTCAATAAGAGCTGTGCCCATTTATTTAAAACAGAAATATAAAAAAAAAAAAATCTCCCTTCTAACTCAAAGGCAGTTCTCATCACAACAACAGTGAGAACATCTATGGAGGGAATTAGTGAAGAATAAGGAAAAAGTTAAAACTGAGGAAAAATGCTTTCCTGCCATCAAACTGCCTCTTTTGTATGACATCAAAGCTTCGGAACCGGAAAAAGACAAAACAGAGGATTAATTATTAAAGACAACAATTGGAGCTTCAGATAACCCCATTTCCTCAATCTACCAAAGTATGTCATTCTAATTAGATAGCCCCCTCTTGTGGCCAAAGTTAGACAATGAAAGCATATCACCTTGCAGCTGAGGATTGTAACAGTCAGTTTCCTTTAGCACAATGGTCCGACCAGTTTCCTACATCAACAGCTTGTAAAGGTTAAAACTGACTCAATGGCTGATTTGAAAGAATTCTCCCAAACGGTTGCAATTGAACACGTGTGCACTTCTAGCCGTTGACCTCAGCCTTGAAGTTACATACATGTTGTAATTGTGTTCTCCAAGGTGTATGTGTCACTGGAATTTTATTTTCCTCTTTTGTCATTTGGGACTGTGGAATGAAACCAGTGCGAGAAGACTGAAGATTGTAATATAAATGTGCCAACGAATAAACACCAGTATTTCACATCCAGGCTTGTGTCGCTGTGTCCATGCGGTGTTCTTATCCCACAGACAATAGAGGATTCATGTGGAGATTACCCTGAGTCCAGCTAAACTTAGTTTCCTTTTTTTATGTGCCATGTTTGAAGGGTTGGAAATCAGCAGCCAACTGCATCACACTTTATATAAAACTGTTAGACCAACTCTACAACCAGCACATGATGCACTCAGTGTAATGACACGACAGGAAATGGCATTTATGCTGTAACCTAAGATGGTTGGAGTAAATGAGCTTCACAATCCAAGCCTACAGCTTAATGCACGGGTGTAAAACATAGAGCCTGCAGTCAGAAAACGGCCCAACAAAGGGTCTAATCTGGCCTGTGGGACAAATCTGATATGTAAAAATTACTCTGAAGACAAATCAATTTAGTTCAGGTTTCACATTCAGTGTACATCAATCTCCAGTGGGTCTGATCAGTAAAATACTATTATCACCAATAAATGACAACTCCAAATTAGTTTTAGTGTAAATAAGTAAAATTAGTATTTTCACAAATTAGCGATCTAAAGTGTGATCTACACCAATATTCTGTTATTAAATGTCTTGCGTATTTGTAGATCCACTGTGATCTTTAAGTTGTAATGAACGACAACGGCATATTGTTGAAATTGCACTTATTTCACTTCAGTTTTTCCACTTGCTTGTTATTTTATCTCGATAGTTTCTGGACTCTTTTCATCATGTAACAAACAGAGGTTATTTTAATGGTCCAGTCCACTCCAGATAATGGGAGGATGTGACCTCTGAACTGAAATGAGTTTCACCCTCGGTTTAATGAATGTCAGCCTGTGTAGGTGGTAACGTACCCATCTACTGCAGACGGATACAAACTCACAGTGAAGAGTTTACAGTAAATAAAAGCTTTAACTGAAAACTGTTTGCAGGTCACATCAGTGGATCATGAGATTTTAAGCTACACTTGGTTCATGAATGACCTGAATAGTAAAGGTGTGTTTTGCTGATGCTGATGAGGGCACAGTCCTGACTCAATCAGGAGCCCAGTGAAAAACAAGGTAATTACATTACAGGATCAAGTTTAAAGTAACAATGAGATACAGTATCTAATCATACTGAGGAACTTCTCTGTTTGCATCTCATGAATAAGGAACAAAGTCATTTCACGTGCAATCTCACTGATTACCAGACTTAAGTCAACTTCCCTCTTCAGCATCAGAGGTTTAAGTGTATTCATGAACTGCCATACCCCCCCCCCCCCCAAACAACACACACTAGTCATTTGTATTTCCATTTTTTTCTTTATTGTACAGAAAGAGATAGTAAAATTTACTGAGGCTGCTGTCCTCTGCCACGTCCGAAGCCGCCTCTCTGTAATGGAGAAAAAAATTTCAATTAGGTCAATACGCCACTTAGATATATTTCAACATCAACTTCTTACTGGACTACACAACCTAAATTTAGTGTTCTTGCATTCCTCGTTCAACTAATGTAAAACCACAGCCACACAAATGCACAGTCTTTCAGGAACACATTTTAAGCCTCTCTACAACCATTTCTGATTTGATAAAACTCCAAAAATGGCGTAAAAGTAATGAGATAATTCTGACAACTGCACAGTGTTCAATAAAATACCTATAAAGAAAATGAACAAAAGCAGTACTCACAAACTGGAACTCTGTGGCAGCTCCAGCGCCAGCCTCTGCTTTCTTGTCAGAACCAGCTGAAAATTAAAGAACTCAGTCAGTAATCAGCGTTCAGATGTTGAATACAAGGCTTCAGCCACCAAAACGGTAAAATTACACCTCTACCGATAAAAATCCTCTCATCACAGTTCACTCTTCAATGTTGCCATGTAACCTCTGCTTTAAAAAGGCATTTTCCAAATAAAGATTTGTACAGTGTAAACAACATTTTGCCAGTGACTCAATCTTGGTCTTTTAGTTTAGCAAAATAATTATTTCCCGGAGACTCAATTTGTAGTTTAATGTCTTAACACAGCCTCTCAAGGTAAAGACAACCGTTCACACAGTGACTTGGGGAATCAAAGTGAGTATTCTGATGGTATACGTACGGGGTGCAGCAGATCGCCTGTATGCATCTCTGTCAGCCTCACCACGGTTAAGGCGAGCAGGCCTCTCTCCTTCCATTCCTGTAAAGAAACAAACAAAAACCCCTCAGCTTCAATTCCACAACAGTTATGAAATATTCTACTCCATACACAGCTTCAACCTGAGAGTTGTTGAGCAGTCGTGTCAAAGGCCTTCACTAAATATGAGATAGGAGATTTTCAGGAGTTCCTTAATGTGCCCATAATTCATGACTAAACTGTAGGACTTTGCAGACCTCAGAGAGTAGAATCCCAGAATAAACCACTCTCTAGTATCAGACAATCTCTTTATCGTACACTCATCAGCAATTAACTCCTAAGCACTTAATTTCTCACTGATCTACTTAACGATTCCATTAGCCTGTTAAACTAAGGATGATAGTAACAACTGTCCTGAACATTTACATCAGGACGAGACATTAAAGTTTTAAATGTCAGATTTGCAGTCAAATGGATCATTATTTCAACAGACC
Source organism: Ostorhinchus cyanosoma (assembly GCA_029814465.1). Taxonomy (NCBI): domain Eukaryota; kingdom Metazoa; phylum Chordata; class Actinopteri; order Kurtiformes; family Apogonidae; genus Ostorhinchus; species Ostorhinchus cyanosoma. Next base: position 3,997,832 of record JAPTYQ010000023.1, read on the forward strand.
CAAAAAAGGATGTTTAACAAATCAAACATGTAGGCAGAACAAAACTGCAGCAAAACAGTCAGTGGAAGTGGGAAGAGTTTTTAAACTTCTTAGACGTGCAGATTTTCAATCATTCCCAATACATCCCATTTTCAAATCCCATCTAGGGTTATCAGCACCGGATTAATGACAGACAGAGCCACGACTGCAGCCTTTTGACTCTGTGATGTTAAGTCCTATGGAATGTTTCCATTCAGCAGATTTGAAATGGACAATGTCTGTCAGTTGAGTCCTAAAATCCGTCAGTTTAAGTTAGAGCTATAACCTATAGATACATTAGAATTAATATTAGCACTAACATCAAAAATCCAAACAGATCCCAATATATTTTGTGAGTTGATTAAGTATTTGCCTGACTAGTTTTTGGATCTACATTTAGCATTAATACATATATAACATTTTATTTGAATCCAATTTACAGTCAAATATCTGCCTAAGCAACTGCCATCAACCACATTCCACTGTTGCAAATTTTGGGACTTCAATTCCAGCACAAATTCCAGTTTTACTCTTATTTGTAAAACTTCAGTAACTTCAGTTTGAATTAAAATTTTTAGTAAACGGGAACTATGCCGAGGACTGCATGCAATTATAAGGCAAGTATGTTATTCAAATAAACATCACTTCACAATATCACTGCCGTCACCTCGATGACTAAATCATTATCAGCACAAGACAAGCATACTGATCAGATCCTAATAGATCAGCGGTGTCCAACTGCAGTCCTCAATGGCCGGTATCCTGCATGTTTTAGATCAGGGGTGTCCAATCCTGGTCCTCGAGGGCCGGTATCCTGCATGTTTTAGAT
>JAPTYQ010000023.1:4198830-4210531 GCA_029814465.1 Ostorhinchus cyanosoma
GTGTGTGCAATGGGAATGTGAAAAGGTTTTCAGGCAATATTTTAAAAAATGCTGCAAAAAAGAATCACCTACCAAACATTTAAAGGCAAAAATGCCCATAATTGTCCTTTAAAGGAGGGATATTTCACGTTTTTAAATGGAATTATGCATTTTTAAACATTTCCCTGTCGTCTACATAAATTGTAAATGCTCTGCTTGCGTCTGAATTCTTCATTCATTCAACTCCACAGGTCCATATTCAACCCTATTTCTTAGTAATAAGTAACATGTCATTTTATGCGCCGGCCCTTTAAATGCACATGAGCCACTTCGGGCCCCACCCCCTCCATGTTCTTGGCTGTGCTGCTCTGTGCCGTTCAACCAACAACTGAACATTTTAGGTAATCGGCTCGAAGTTTGGACATATTTTCAGTTTTTCATACAACCGCTGCTGGTAACAAACAATTATTTCGTACTCTGAGAAATGTTCGTTCCGAAGTCTGGACTTTATACGTGCAAATGTCGTGACGTAACTAGTTATAGACGTAACAAATTAAGCAGGAATTCAAACAGGTTGTAGAAATCCACTTGATTTTTGCCAAGATGAATATAAAGATAGCTTTGCAGCATCTGGAGGGTTCAAATTCAAACTTTATGAATTATTAGGGTTCAAATACACAAATAAATGAACCAAAGACTAATAAAAGTGGGTTTAGCAAAATATGACCCCTTTAAAAACACTATACTGAGTCTTACAATAATATATCTTAACCGTCACATCTGACCTTCACAGTACATGATTCTGTATTTAGTTGCAGAGATCCTATCATCTTGCATTCATAAGTGTGTTGCGTTTTACTGCTGTGCATGTTTAAGTTTGAGCTTATTTCAGCCCCTTAATGCTTGATACTTAAGTTGTGTCACATGTCAAGTAAAATATAGTCCAAGTACTTGAAATTTGAACACATTTGCTTACCTTCCTTCCATCACTGGAGTGTGTAATGTGTAATTCATTGGTTAATTGATGCTAAATGACAAAAATGATTAAGTGAGTCTCATTCATTAGCCATTCATATACCTCTTAATTACCTAGGTGCTACTTTGATAATGGGCTCACAGAGTTTAACTAATGGCAATTGTATATAATGTTGGTGACTAACAAACTTTTTACAGCCTTTAAATTTGCGAGTAGAGACACCTTTTAGAGCTGCCATTAGTATTCAAACACACCTTCAGAAAGACTGGAGGGTAGTAATGTTGTCCTTAAACTCACAGTGAATCACACTGACATTTGTTTGGCACCTGATTGTTGTTGCTTGTTACATAAGGTTGCCACTTTATGGGAAATCTAATTCTAAATTCCCTTCACTGTCTTATTGTCTTTTCTGGAGCTACTGTATATTTCACTACCGCTTGAATTGATATTATGCTTCATCAAGTGTCCTTCAGGCTGTGCAGAGGAAGAAGCCAGCTGGCGTCAGCTCAGTTTGTTTAAATAACCCTCCTGAGTTGATACAGGGTAAACCTCCCTTGTTAAGAGAGGTACTTACTTTCTTATTCCTGCTATAAGGAGGTTCCATGTCTTGTGTAGCAGCTTCTCTAGGTGAGTACTACAACTTTGCTTTTTGGATGTCTCATCAGATTTATTGAGATAAAAATTTCCATTAGTTATGCGCAGTATGCTTCATGCACTAACAATTTGCTGACCACAGCAAACTGTAATACCACCTAAGCTAAAGGACAGAAAAGAAAAGGTAAAATGTGAAGTGAAAAATGGATAACAAGTAAGAATGCAGAATAAGAAATGAGCTCAATCAATAGTTTATTCACATACACATTAGTGTATTATTCAGGATTAGATCATAGGACAGGATATGATGAGAACTTTTTAAATTCCGTGTTGAGCGCATACAGCGTTAGGAATATGAAACTTTTTTAATGAAATGCTAAATGTTTTGGCTCCTCTTGTTAACTCTTGAATCATGGGGAGCTGCAAATGAAGAAGGTGAGGTTAAAATAAAATCACGTTAATGCTTTGAGATAGCTGAACACTGTTGGGACATTTTACATATTTTAATGTATCTTGAAATGTTATACTAAATGATTCCATGTTAACAGCGTTTTAACCACGGTGCCTTTCTTATAAAATGCAATCAAATTACTTATGTATATCATATGATTTATATGTGATATAATTTCAGTACAAAAGATTATATCACACAGTCTGTCTACCTTGGCAGTGTTAATTTATGATTTTAACCGTAACACAACCTTCTGCACACCCAGACTAATTGTGTTATCCTAACAATGAAGACCTGAGGTTATTCCTCATTACATAAGAAGAAATATGTTGGTGTTTTTTTTTTTCGTTTTGTTTTTTCACCATATAGGTGTGTGCTATTTATAGACATTGTTTGAAGAACAGCATGCTGAAAGTGTCCCAGATTCAGCTGAGTCATGCAGTTGCTGCTCCGATTTTAAGCAAAGATTTTGCACAAGTTGTTCCTGAGGTTGCAGGGATGCCTTTGTTGCTGTTTTTATACGTGTCACTTATTAAAGAGGTCATACTTCTTATTCCACAGAGTAATAAAACGCAACAAACATGTATCCTCACTGAGAGAGGGAAGAGAAGTGGGTAGACCTAAATGTCACTATTCATCCGAGCCTTGTTATTCTATTTAACAGAATAGGGAAAACCCTGCTCTCCACCAGTATTTTTGCGTTTTCATTCATCCATATTTTCCTTGGTTATGGTAATTGTCATACCAGGATATGAAGATGGCCAATTAATCTTAAAATCTTAAATTTTTTAAAAATCACATTTTTGTGCCATGTCACCACTAAAATGAAACCTGCAATTTCTTGACTTCCTGAATGTCCAAGGATGAAGTTGCCCATCACAGGTGCTTCGATTGTTTGCTAAGAAACAGCAAATGAGCTTAAAAAGAGAGAGGGAGTGGTGAGAGAGCTCAGCTAACAGCACACAGGAGGCATCAGCTTGGTTTGTGTACAGGCACACTCTGACGTTCAAAGGAAAAGAGTCCGCCTTCAGTTTCCCTGAATTAATTCAGCTTTGCGGCTCATTTTCTCCTGTGCTTGGGTGTGTTGACAAGGAGCTAGTGCTTTTCTGCTGCTCTGATAAAGAGGCACGGTTTTATCTAGGCACAACCTCTACCATTTCCTTCTGTAAATAGGTCTTTCGGGGTGCTCCGCGTAGCCAAGTCTAGACCAAGCTGTGCTCAAACAGGACAGAAACCCCCTTGATAGATTTGACAGCTTGGCCTGTTTAACATGGGATAAGACAGTGACCCAGTTCCCCCATTGGATACTCTGTCAGTCAGTAATTAGGTCCTACTATCGTGGGAGGTGTTGCTGTCCCAAATGAATGGAAGTAATTGGATGGGGTGGCTGGTATTTTTAACCGTCTTTGTATGGATATTGTGGAGTAAGCACTGACTTTGGCATGAAGCTCAGGAGGAACGAGTAAAGAAGGAGGAGTAAGAATTGTGCGATCTCGTAGTGAATCATAATTAGTCCACTTCAATCCCTCTTACTTCCTATTACCATCTTATCTCGCCCATATGTTTCATCGTCTCCTCCTCCATTAGTCTTTTTCTGTCTCTTATCAGTCTCCTGCTCATTCTCTCCCTCTCCCCTTCCTCCTCGTTCCCTCTTTCCGTCATTCTCTTCAGTCGGAGCGAATCTGACAGCCGCTTGTCTTCCTGATAACGAATGACGGGCACTGGTCTTTGAGGATGACTGACGGGTCACGGAGACCTGACCTGGCCTTTTACCTGAGAGTTAACGCAGACCAACAGGGTACAGGCGGCCAATTACGAAGGAGGTTCAATCAATAGCCTTTCACTTTGCCTTCCTCTGTTGGCACCTCCTCTACCTGCTCTGACTGCTTTACTGACTGGCTGACTGGGGATGTGTGAGGTGATTGCAAGCAGCTTCCAGGCCCGCATAATTATGCCGTACCCAGATAACGCCAGTAATCAGCCCCTACATAGGTGGGCGCTAAAGCTTCCAACTCCTGTGCAGATTCAAGTCACATGACACTGAGTCCTTTTACCAAAAGTCAGTCTGAATTTTAGATGTGCATTATCATATTTGTGTATACAAGCGTAATACTGTAAGTAGCCTCAGTTGTGCTCTAAAAATGGTTGATGTGACACAAGCATCTGGAACTACATAATGGATTCTGCCTTTTTTCTGTCATTCTGCATGAATGAGTGAGATAAAGAAGAGACAAGATTCTCTCTTCTCTTCTCTTCTCTTCTCTTCTCTTCTCTTCTCTTCTCTTCTCTTCTCTTCTCTTCTCTTCTCTTCTCTTCCCTTCTTTTCTCTCATTCGCCTTTACCAGTGCATTAGAGACTTGAATCAATGCTGCCCCCCCTCGTCCTATCATCAAAGTAAGATGTAAATGAATTAAAGCCATCTGCTAATAAGATGGGGCTCAAGAAGGCTCTTTGTTTCAGTATCCCTCGTTAGTCTAAAATACTGGTGATGCTCCTGCAGAATGTAATCTGGTCTCTGTCATCCTTTTACATTCCAGTCATTCTTTGCGGAAAGAAAACTGTGATTTGGGGCTCTCAGTGCTTGTTCCTTGCTTCTGATGGTGGTGTCCTTTCTGCACTGGCAAGATCAGAGTGCCTCTGTGCAATTCTAATCAGTGCAGTGCGGGAAGAGAGGGAGAGAGGTGGGGTAAGGTTAGAGAGAGAGAGAGTGAGAGAGAGAGAGAGACAAGAACACCGAGTGTGTGGGTTTGTGTAAGAAAAGGGGAGAAAAATAGAAAGGGGTAGAGAGGCAGACGATAGGGAGTGTGTATTTGTGCATTTGTCTCTGTGCTTGAGAACAAGAGGCAAGGAGCAAGACAGAGTGAGGGAGAGAGAGAGAGAGAGAAGCAGAGGGAGGGGAATTGATATAGTGGGTGAGTGAGGGAGAGGTGGTTACGTGGAGCAGCACCCCACTTCATCAGGCAGCATACGGCAGCCCTGCAGTGCGATCACACAGTATGGGAATGGGGCTATGAGACTGAGAGCGAGAGAAAGAAAGAAAGAAAGAGCAGAGAGAGAGACGAGAACGAGGAAGGGGGGGAGTTAAAAGAAGAGCTTGAGGGATTTGCTCGGATGAGAAAGGGGGATGATCACTGTTGCCTGTCGTGGATGTGGGAAGGACGTGGCAGCAGTGGCTGAGGTTGAGGCAGGTTTGTGGTCTCCAGTGTAGAAGTAGCCGGCGTCAGGACGTTATGCCCTGTGAGCAGTGAGGGGTAGCGTGTGTGAGCCAGGAGCAGCTGCTGTGACTGCATCTGCACTGCCTGCATGTCTCAGACAGGCAGGGGATGCAGCAAACCTCTGCCCTGAGCACAGAGGCTGCTAGCTGTACCCAGCGAGGAGGAGAACCAGGTGGGCTGGGGTGGGAGTGGAGGGCGCTTGCCTCAGGAAGGAGCTAGCTTAACCTGCATTTTTTGGTCCTGCAGTGATTCTCACTTCAGAGTCAATAGGCTCACCTTTTCGTCTGTTGGATCTGAACCTGGATTTACTGCTTTGAGAGATGATAAGCACGTTCTCTGGCGGAGCCACGCAGCCAGCCAGCCAGTCAGCAGCCTGTCGAAGAGTATGAATGCTGGGCAGCACAGGGAGCACTGGCACCTCCAAGGACAGCAAGCCTTTTTCCACAAGCAGACAGCTTACCTGGAGCTTTATCAAGGAATCTATACTTGGATTTGATAATGAACTGAGGAGTTTGGAATCAGCTCACTGTGGAAATCCTAAGCCAACGTTTCTTTTTTGATGTAGGATTTACAATATGTCTACCTGACCGCACTCCTTGTGGCTCTGGAGTCAGGACGGAAAATGATTTAAGCAAATGTGAATTCCTGGATCAAAAATAACACGAGTACCTCAACAGTACTTCTTTAGAATGCTGCTACCTTCATTGTATGAGCCGTGTCTTAGCTCTCAAAGAGGTTGACCAATGAAGCCATGGGACTCAGCCAGAGCTTTACAAGTATGTGGTTAAAACTCTGAGAAATTTATTTTGGGGGAGCTCAGTATTTCTGTATTACAATCTGGTGGAGAAATTTCTGCTTTTGAAAAATTATGGGAGTAGCTTAAGGAGAATATATTATGTGTGATGTATGAAAATGTCTTATTTAGTGATAAGTAATCTCCATTTCCCCTCCTCAGTCTGAAAATTATCTAGTCTTGTAGACTTGTAGTGTTTAGTATTGTTATGTTTTCGGACTAACTGTAGGCACTTGTTTTACACTCGCTCATCTTCTCACTAAAGGAATGTTTAGTGAGCCCTGTTTGTTGGAAGATGCCACAGTGGCTCAGTCCAACATAACTAACAGAACCAAGCTTCAGATGGGCTTCCTTCCTTGCACTACCTCCACCCTCGCCTGACATTTCCAGTCAGTCACACTAACACCAGTGGGTGTATATTAGCCTAGTCCGTCCCCTGCAGTGCTTGAGCTGGGCCTGCAGCACTTCCTAACCTCCTCCTCCTGTGTTTGAGTTAGCCGGGCCCCCGCCTGTACCGTGGGAGCCCCTCACCCCCAGCCTGGACCCTGTCTCCCCCCCACCCCGCCTGGTGCTGCTGCACTCGGCTCTGCCTCTGCTGGCCGAGGATGATGTGGCAATGCCATGTGTCGTCCTCTGAGTGCCGCTGCTACCGGCTGAACGGCTTCTCCCTGCTGAAGCGCTTCCCTCTCTCGGCAGATGGGGCCTGTGGTAAAGCCCTGGACCAGCCGGTGGGAGAGTGGCTGGAGCACGTGGGGCTGCCGCAGTACGAGAGCAAGTTCCTGCTCAATGGTTTTGACGACCTACGATTCATGGTGAGTCACCTGCAGCATGTCATCTCAGGGGTCGCTTCCACTTTACATCACTCAGTCTCCGCATTTGTCTTTTTATGTCACCACACTGCTTGTCTCTCAGTAGCTCTACTCCCTCCCACTCTCTTCTTGTCTTCCCCTGTACAACTTTCCCCTTCTTCCCCCCTCGTAACTCCTCACCTTTGTGTGATGCATGACCCTGCTATTATTTATAGACCAGCAATGGATCCCTATAAGGCACTGTCACCAACGGCAAGACAAATGGCAACTAAATCCCATTAACTTTTCCCAGCATTCCCAATCATGCCATCTCATTTACTTTACAATTCCACCGTCAACTTCCCCCTCACCTCAGGATTGAATCGTCTGATTTACAGCCACCGGACTTGACCTCTGTGTACATACAGTATAGTCACACAACTAGGGCATACAAGCCTCTATGTAAACATACTGCAGTTCACTCCACATACACTTTGCATGGTTGCTCACAGAATCTCACTAAATCCTCTCTCCATTATGCTTTATGCTCTGCTTGTGATGCTTATGAAACGTTCTTGCAATAACTGCACAATGTATGATTACACTGCAGCAGCATGCTCTAAATCTCTACTTATATCCTCATGGTTTTTAGAAATTAATTACATGTGTTTAAAGCCAGACGTTTATTTTTGATTCCAAATTTATGATTTTAGTAGTTGGTAAATAATAGAAAAGCCCCATGACGTCTGTTGTAATGATGATAGCTGGAAATAAAGAACATGATTAGACACATAGTTTTGGAAAGCATCGGCACATTTTGCATGAATGTTTTGCATTATTTAAACACCTCTGTCTTACTGTGTGGATTATATATTGATAAATTCATGCAGTAGTAACTCGAAGGATGTCCACAATCTGACTAAAAGGGTTATCATGTTTCCTGTAAAGAATTGCGAGGAAACTTGATATCGCATGTGGCAATGAACGGAGAAAACGCCATTACATTTCAATCCTCCTGTTATGTTTCTCTGAAAAACATGGTTGTACTCTGTAAATAAGCAGGCCCAAAGGGTAAACGCAGACATTTCTCAGACGACAGAGCTGCATTAACACTCTGGGCTATATGTTACGTCAGTTTGTCACAGCTGAGTACAGTTAAGTGAAACCACTAAGCTCAGAGGAAAAGTGGTTGTATTCACAAAGCATTACAGTTCAGGTGCAGCTTTAGCCGATATGTTTTTATCTCTAGTAAGGCATGAGGTCGCTATGTAGTGGCAGATCACGTGACCAGTCCTGTATAAAAATATGCTTTAGGCACATATTGGCATTGTTTATGAGGTGATGCCAAGCCTGTGCAGAGTCATAGTACGTAGTCATGCTTAAGTAATGGTCAGAAATATGAATAAAAGCGAGATAAATTAATACGCTGCATGTGCTTACTGCATAGTGTAGACATGAGTTGTTGATAAATAAGGTATTTCTGGACCAAAATCAAGCAAATGTACGTTTATTTTACAGCTGCAGACTGTTTTTATTAAGGTCTCAAGATGGACACATACGTGAAAGGATCCTTATAAAATAGTTTTGGCCTTATATTAAAAAAATAACATTCGCTAATTTATCAGTTAAACTAGTAGCAGGATGATTGTTTTTCAGTTTTTTTCATCAGTAGAATTGTTATCAGACTTTTTAGTTTGTATCTCGCAGTAATCTAATTGTATTAATATTGTAGTGTGACTGAGTTAGGAAGGCAAACACTTAACCATGAGGATATCAGTATAGAACTTAGACCCAGTAGATGGTTTGCATGTGCTTTTTTTTTAACCTCTTGCCCTGTATTAATCATTTTATGTCCAGAGCAAGTATATATACAGGAATCAAGTAATCACAGAATGTAAATATAATGATTTGCTGTTACTTTGCGTTGTGTCACACAAGAGATCCAAGTGTTTTTTAATTGTAACCATTAGAATTTTACTCATCTTGTAATAAGAAAAAACTGATTTGTAACATTGCCCTATATGACAACACAGAAGCACATAAACTACTTTATAACAGCTGAACAGATTGCCAAAAACCTCATATTATGACAGATATTGAAATTGTGATGTCATCATTTCAAGAAGCATGGCAAGTTTTTCATTTTCACTGGAAGCCAAAGAAAAATTATGACTTGAGTTTGGCTAAAAAACACATTCCCTCATCATTTAACATAGTGTTATTGGCAGACTGGGGCGTCGCTGTAACACCAGAATGCTTCTGACTTGAATATTGCACTTGGTCCTATTGTGAGTTTGATAACATCTTGAGTAATAGTTCAGCCGTTATGCATGTAAAAACAGCATTGTAAAAGCCATACACTACTTTATGTTCAGTCTGTTGTAAAAACCAGCTGGTGGGTTTTTATCATCACCCAGTTTATATAATTACATCATCCAACACCACTGTATAGCACCACAATCCATACAGTTGCTAAAGAGACATAATACGATGGGGATGATGATGAGGCTGATGATGCTGATGGATCATTAGGCATTCGGATGTTCATGTTAAGGGCTCGACTAATGTGTCTGCTGGACTTGATGCATCAAGGAGATAAATCATTAGCTTCACAGGGCAAATTATCCATGGGTATTTATAAGGATGTGGAGGATGCAAACAAGGGAAAGGTCAGAGTAGTCAGACAGACATTGTGAATGTTTAATATTGTGCCCTTTTAGATTCTGCCAGACTTGCTTCGGATGTGATCAATCTAAGTTTATGCTGAACGCCAACGTCAGAAGTTGTTTGCAGGATTCATTGCAAAGGGGACTAGACGGGTCAGTGGAGGGAAGAACGCTGTGGCTCACTATTCATTCAGCTTTATAACTGAATATGTTTAGTAAGTGACACCGTATTGAAAAACAACTCTGAAATGTAAATATGTTTCCGTGCTGACAATAAGACTGAAGGAAAATTGGTAAAGCAGAATCTCATTCATGGAAGTCAAACTCCCTGCATTGTTTGTGAGCTCACAAAGATCCGCTTCAGTCTGAAAGCACGACGGCAGACGTTTGAACGGTGCCAGCCATACTTCCCTCACGTATCGTGACCGTCACAGCTGAGGGTATATAATGCTGCTTGGAAAGTTTCCTTGGGTCCGCCCACCAGAGCAAAAGAGCAGGCGCTCACATGAGTCGGCAAGGCTCTCTGCATGTGATGATTGCTCTGAGATGCAGCTTTTGAGGGATCATAAATTATGAACAGCTGTGTGCCCATTCTCATAATTTTTACACGATGATTATCATTTTGTGCTTCTTTCATGCAACCAAAAGTGGGGCGCCTGTAGCTTTTCTTCTCTTGGCCTTCATGCCCACACATTTCACTTACAGTAGAAAAAATATTCAGCATTATTCCTTTTTTTTTTTTCCTGTCGTTGCATTATGCTTTGTTGTTCTACTGTCCAAACTAATGTTTGGCTCTAAAGAGTTGGCAACAGGACAACTGAATTTCCCCGTAATGCATTTACATCGCATCTACCCTGCTTTAATATTTCATCAGTTTCTGCAGTCCTCTTCTTTCTCCAATGATATAATGTGGAACTGAACATACATATTGTAACACATGAGTTCTCTCTTTTTTTCATTGCCAGATTATTGTTATGCCTGCAGACCTTTGAAAATGTAACAAAATTAGATTTTCTAAACAATTCCACTGTAGGGCAGAGCGACAGAGCAATCCTAATTCACTGTTGCATTAACTGAGTGCATTTAGTGAGATGAAGGACTACCATGGCTACGTCTGCAAGTCGTGTTAGATTACATCAAACTATCACAGCTCATAAGCTATGTAAGAACTGAACCATACATTCCCATCACATGTTTCAAATGCAGCATGAAATAATAAGTTGCAGAGTCTCCCGAGGCATCATCAAACTTCAAACTGTGTTAATAAAAGTGAAAATCTATTTTGGGCCTCCCTTACATCAGACCCCGCTTCATTTTGACCTTTATTCTAGCGATCAGTGAGTAATCTCCCAACTGCACCCTGATACAAGCCTCTGAATACTGCTGCATTGTGCTCTGAAACCAATCCAGTGAGAGCAGATTGAGTAAAGACTACAGAACATTTTAACATTCTTGGCCAGGAAGAATCAATCTGCAGCAGTCCACAGGGAAAAATGCTTAGCTCCACATTTCCAAGGTTCTCCTTGTATCTTTACTCCTGCCTATAAACTGGAATAAGATGACAAAGCAAATGAATCTGCGACGTCAAACAGACAAGCTTGTCAGTCAACGATTATTGCTCATTGTTTCTAAGCGTTCTAAATTAAGGCTTCGCTACAAACTGTAGTGGAGTATTTTTGTTTCCTCTCGGACTGTTTAGTTTCCCTGAGTGAAACACAACACATTCACATCCTGTAGACGCTGCTGCAGTTATGAAGGCTTTGTTCCCTTGGAGTCGCACTAGATCAGATTGATTACTCTTGGCATGCACAATTTATTTGACTTCATTGTCCTCCCACTCTGGTGTTACTGCTTGTGTAAGGGATGTGCATATTCTGCATAATGTGTGTTTGTTGTGTGTTTCTGCACACATTTATGCGTCTGTGTGTGTTGTAGAGCTACAGTTGTGTCATGGCTCTTAGTTACGCTCAATATGTCATTATACGTCTAGTCACCTATCTCTTCTCACATGTCATAAGTCAGCATACGTTTAGGAATTTTCTGTTTAAATCTGCATTTGTTAAGTGTGACATTATTTATTTATTAGACTTTTGTACTGTATAACATATTGCTGATGTATTTATTGTACTGTACTATTCTATGTCCATATTGTATTTTGTCTTTGTGTGTGTGTGTGTGTTTCTGCTTGCATATGTGTGTTTTGCATGCGTATGTGTGTACGTGATGGCGAATGCCTGTG
>JAPTYQ010000023.1:4262325-4277440 GCA_029814465.1 Ostorhinchus cyanosoma
CTACACAGAACAGAGGTCAGGTGGACATGCTTTATAGGATTCACAAGGAAAGGGGGAAGAGAGCAATGGTCAAGAGAACCGTAGAATGAAAAGGGAGCGCGAGTGGAGCAAGAAAAATAGAATAAAACACTGGCTCCTGATGACAAAAAACAGGGTGTCCAGAAAAATCTGACATTTCATCCCCTAAGAATTTGTTTAAAATTTGTTGGAGAATCTGCCGTGAATATGGACTGGACGCGCTAATGACGGAGACAACGTGCTTTTGAAATGTCCCCCACGCTCACCTGACCTAGTACCATGTGATTTCTTTCTGTGCAGTTATGTGACAGATCTGGTCTGTAAACCACCTCTACCAACATGTGTAGAGGAACTCAAAAGGAGAATCACTGAGGCTCTGGAGAACCTTCCATACGACAGGAGCTCCATCAAACACTTTCAATAACTTTGGAACATTATAAAATTACCATCTCCCAGAATTTTTCGTTTGTAATTTGTTGAATAAAACATTTGATATCCAAAATAAATCCTATTAAGTATCATTTCTCCTGATCATGTAGTCGCTCCGATATGCATGTCAGTTTTTTCTGGGACACCCTGTATTCTAAATACACAAACACATCCATACTTTTGTAAAATCCTATAGGAATGTTCTAAAGGTGATATACAAGCCAAGCACAACGTCCTCATATCTGTTGTGTTTTCTTTGCCCAGAGTTTAGTCTCTCAGACAGAAGGTACAGTTTGTGGATGAGAATAAAAAGAGTTGATAGCCATCTGTCCTCACATACTGTGTGATTATTGATTGGTTGGAAATACACACTCGCTGCCCTGAGGTCAATGCCCAGAAACATCCAGAGCACAACCAGAGGAAAATGGAAAATTCAGGCAGGGGGCAGGATCTCTGCAGGTAAATCCATCAGCACACACTGTGACAGAGAGTCACAGGTGATGGTTGAGAAAGATTAGAACTGCCAGAGTCTATATAGTGTTTTTATGGAACGTGACACATAGTTTGGCTTTTCCTGCTGACATTAAGGGGAGGAATTGTTCTGCCTAATATTTTATTTCATGAGTTTCATAAACCATTTGTCTGAGAAGAGAAACAACCAAAAATGTATGTCATGCTCCCTTTTTTATACTAGTACTGACTGTCTTACTGCGTTCAACCTCAGCAGCGATGGCGCGTTGTGAGAACCGTTACTGAAGCAGCTCAACAATCCAACCACGTTCATAGAGAGGAAGCTTTTTTGCCTTTGCCGTCAGGAGGTCGTGACAGTGTGAGTATCTGACAGAAAATGACACAGAATCCACATTTTTGTGCAGATTTTGGCTTTTAAAGGCTGTGGTCTTAAACCTTTGACCAGCTGATGAACAGACTATTTCAGTTTAATTTTTGTTTTCGATAAATTGCCTACTCAAAACTCCCATTTCATGTTTTTGCATTTTCAAACTCTACTTAGGACGCTTTCACACAGCGTACTCCAGTCTGTACTGTACTTGGGTACGTTCACACCTTTCCCGCAGATGTTGCATTCAGATGCGCGTACTGCGACCTGTGCCTGAGTACGAGTGGGTGTTACAGGGCTGAAACAGTAGGTGATTCTGTTGCAATCCAACAAGCGCAGAAGTCAGTTTATCTGTTAGCCTGTTTGAGGCAAAGAGAAGAAGAGGGACTGTAATTGTTCCTGATATTTCACCCAGTGGTTCAGTAGATAAAGCGAGCCACGGTTTTTTGAAGAGAGAACAGGAGCGCCGTCTATGGTTTCCTCCCACTTCTGTTGTTGGAATGGTGATGAGGTCACTTCCAGACTCAGGCACAGATCGCTTTCACATGTCATCATACCGCACTGGAGTATGAGTGGCCCAGACCCAGGACCACCTTCTCAGCTGGACTCAGGCACTGAACAGTTGCATGGACAAAATTAAGCGGACTTGGGTACGGACTCGAGTACGCTGTGTGAAAGCGCCTTTAGAACCTTCTTAAAATCCAACAGTGCAAAATATGAATTTGTGCAACTTTTCAACTGTTCTTAAAATTTGGATTAGGGGTGCATGTGGGTTCTTGTACAGCTTTATATGAATAAGAATAAATAAATACTTTAATGGTAATCCTGTTGAGCAGTAACATAATGAAACTGCAACCTTTTGGAGATTATTTGTTTATGTGTATTTATTATCAACACTCCACTTGTATACAAATGAGTGGGGTCAGAGGTCACGTTCAGACCTCTTCTGATTCAACAGCGGACACACTTACAGTCTTGACCTCTTGAAGCAGGATGACGGCGTGGCGGAACTGTGGAGGATCGCTGCTCAGCTGTTCTTGCAGACTGTCCCAAAAGGCTCGGTGAACAATCTCAGTTACTCTGCCCTCCAAACTGCAAGAGGAAAAAAGGATTAAAAACTCTGAAATTAAACAGTAAGAATAACCAAGGTCACTTTAGCGAAGACACAGTGATTTTTTTTGTTTTTTTTTTCTTGCCTGTCGGTGGGAGGGCTCCTGGGTTTGAAGCAGAAGTCTCTGTTCACCACTATCTCATGCGCAAGGCTCAGGTTGGAAACACTATTTTCCAGCTCCATCAGACTGGATAATGAGGCAGTAGGTGGGCTCCCTGACACCCAAGACAGGACACACACCCACAGATAATTAAAATTGCCACCACACTAATAATTCACTTACTAACGGTCCCATAATGTGCCTGAAAACAATAACTACTCTAATAAAGCTTGGTACCTGTAGGAGAGTGGAGTTTTTCCAGACAGGGAAGGTCATTAGGAGACTCATCAGAGGCCTCTTCTCTTTCATTTGGCATCACAGCAACAGTCTGGATATTCAAATGAGTCCATTAACGCAGCACCTCAACAGAAGCTACTGAAATGGGTCATTTTGTTACTTGTTACACGGTGCACAATAAAAATACAATTAACAGTGGTGAAAATGACAGATCTGTGGTTGGACAATGACACAAATGTTGTATCTTTGTGTCTGTGCACCACCACAAAAAACCATGAAGATGTGATTGAAGTGGTGACTTTCAGCTTTAATTCAAGGTGTTTAACAAAAAATACTGGATTAAGAATTAAGGATTTGCAACCATTTTAAATGTAGTCCATCCATTCCCAGAAAAGTCAAAAAGTAAGAACATACATATTATCAGTACCAGTATCATTTATATATTACAGAAGTAGGTTTTAACTATTGTATATAATGTATAGTGTAGTAAATGTATCTTAGACTGTTGATACAGATACAGTAAATAACTTACTTCAAAATGATCCTTTGACATTTGACAGTACATGCACTTATATAATTACAATATTGATAATTAACCAACTAAATGTGCTCAAACATATGTTTGTATTTATCTGTACAACAGGTTTTGTGCCAAGGTATGTATCCAAGTTCAGAATTGTTTCCTCTGGCCGTGGGAGCATAATTTCTCATACATCTCAGCCACTGAAAAAACTAAAATCTCCATGTTAAGTCATAATTATGAGATAAAAAGTCGAAATTATGATATAAAAAGTCTAAATTAGGATTAAAAAATCAAATCATGAGGAAAAAAAAAAGACAAAATTATGAGGTAAAGTCCTAATTATGAGATTAAAAAGTCGAAGTAATGAGATAGAAGTCCTGATAATGAGTCAAAAAGTCAAAATTATTAGATAAAAAGTAATAATTATGAGGAAAAAAAGTCTAAATTATTAGTATAAAAAGTAGAAATTACGAGATGAAAAATAGAAATTCTGAGATAAAAGGTCATAATCGCCAGATAAAAAGTCAAAAATATGAGATAAAAAAGTTGAAATTCTAAGATATAAGTCATAATTAAGAGATAAAAAGTTGAAACTATGAGATAAAAAAAATCTAAATTATAAGATAAAGTCATAGTTATGAGATAAAAAGTCAACAATGAGAAAAAAAGTCAGAATTATGAAATAAAAACTCATTATGAGAAAACGTTGAAACTATGAAGGGGAAAAAGTCAAAATTGTAAGATAAGTCATAATTATGAGATGGAAAAGTGGAAATTATGAGATAAGAAAAAGTAGTTACTATGAGATAAAAAGTCATAATTATGAAACAAAAAGGTAAAAATTCTTAGATTAAAAACTACAAATTAGGAGACAAAAAGTAGAAAGTATGAGATAAAAAGTCAAAATTATGACATAAAAAGTAGAAAATATGAAATAAACCGTCCTAATCATGGCATAAAAAGTACAAAGTATGACAAACAGTCATATTTATGAGCTAAAAAGTCAAAAGTATGCTTTCACAGCCAGGAGAAACTATTTGAGGTGAGATATTTACCTGAAAAAAACAAAAACATGATCATTCATTCATAAAAGTACCTGATTAAAGCTTAACTCACCTTTATAATTCACATGTAACTATACAGATATAATAACTAAAATAAAGCGTTAAATGTAATTGTAATCGGCTATAACATGCTTGTTTACTTACCTAATTATTCCAACAGGTGAAACTTTAAAGTCCTACTGTACGTGAACTGAGTCTGCGTCGAAGCGTCAACTTCTCCCTTCAAGTTTCAAACTGGGCTAAACCATTACTGTCAACACGACGGGGGGGGTACATGAAAGCTTACGGACTTTATTAACACATCTAACGCACCGCTTACCCCAATTTTTTCGCTTTTTTGTGCCATATTATGAGATAATGAGTATGATTACCGTCTGGTTTATCTTTATTTGTGTATTAAACTAAATAAAACTCGGCGGTTCTACTGGTTTCGTCCGATTCTCAAATCAAAACAGTGGGCGTGTCGGTGCGGAACGTGTGCACTCGGCCCCGCCCCTGTGCTCTCGCGACCACCAAACACTGACAGGAAGAGTAGAAAAAAAGAAAAATGTTTGAAAGAAAACTCAAACTCACCCTGTTCCTGTGGTTTGTTTACCTACTGGATCTGGCTGGAAACTGGAGGAAAACAGCCTGTGGGCGACGGTACGAATGGGCCTTTGTTTTAGACCACGTTCTACGGCTGGAAAGTTCCCATTTTAGGTCATTTATGTCAAACAGAAGCCATTTGTTGAACACAACTACAACTACTATTGAAGAAATGTTTAACTTTTGTAATTCCTTTCCTTTCATTTGTTTGTCTCAAACTGAAAAAAATTAATTAAATCAAAAAGTCAAAAACATATGCACCCATCAATGGTCATTAATCACAGAAAAAGCAACTATTACAATAAATTTTACACAAATGTACATTTAAGTGAACTCATAAACAGTTTGAGAAGGGACAGAAATAAGCCAAAGCTGATCTAGTCCTGCTTTTTCCTTACTTTCAGTGTTAGATTCATTATCAAATATATTTCCTTCATCGGCTATTTATTACATTAAATTAATCCTCAAACCACTTTACACTTCATTCTGTCTTTGTGTACATTCTTTTGGTCTAAAATGTAAAATTATCCTATATCTAAATGTAATGGAAAATTTTGCTATAACTCCCCAAAATGTACTTTCATATTTTGAACATAACAAATAATTTCGCGAATTTATTGTTAATTTGATCGTTCTGTTTGGAAAATTTTCATTCATAAAAGTAAATACGCCAAAACATGCCCAAATTAATTTTTTGTTGTTGATTGAATTCAATAAACATATTAAATCACTAGAATTTATATCTAAGAAAAAAAGCAAAACCAAACAATTTGATACATTTTTTTTCCAGTTTTGTGTCTTTAAAGGCGTGGCATTTTTGCTTTTTAAAATGGAATTATGCATTAGCCCTTTAAATGCACATGGGACACTTCATGCCCCGCCCCCTCTAGGTTGTTGACTGCTTTTATTCCCATTCGTTAATTCAACCAATAATTGAACATTTTATGTAATCGGCTTGAAGTTTGGACATATTTTCAGTTTTTACTACAACCGTTACTGCTGATAAAATGTCGTACTCTGAGAAATGTTCTTCGGAAGTCTTGACCTTATGTGCAAATGTCGTGACGTAACTAGTTATAGACGTAGCAAATTAAGCAGGAATTAAAACAGGTTGTAGAAATCCACTTGATTTTTGCCAAAATGAATCTAAAGATAGCTTTGCAGCACCTGGAGGATTCAGATTTAAACTGTACGAACTATTAGTGTCCAAATACACAAATAAATGAACCAAAGACTAATAAAAGTGAGTTTGGATAAATATGAGCCCTTTAAAGGCTGTGCACACATTTCTTCTATTTCTATGTACCTGAGGAGAATGAGAAATGAATATGAATAGTATGCAACCCTGAAAAAAAAACCCCAAAAAACAAAAGTAAAGGTATTGCATAATATGAAAGCCACTGCATTGGAAAAGCAGGGACACTTTCCAGAGTTTCACTTATTGTAGGTAAATATACCGTGAAGTATCATCTCTAAATGACAACAATGACCTTACATCTTTTTTAAAGTTTACATTAAATGAGTCGAGACATAACTGTATTGCAAATTATTTATACCTGCAAAATGTGTAACAAACCGTTTTGATAAATACAAGCATTTAACAAAGCATTATCTAAAAAAAGTTGACCTTTCATCACAGGCACAAACAAATAGATATGATCATATTTCCATTACAAAAAAAAAAATAAAACATGAAATAACTCCCAAACTATGTCATTTATACATTTGCATATTTCAAAATATTAAACACCATTAAATTTCTGTTTTAAAATAAAAGATAACTTAAAAATGGACAGATTCCTCACTTGAGTTGCTATGTACATATAAACTTCTTTGCATTACTGCACAAATACCATTTTATGCTTCAGGTGGAGTGTCTTATACTATTAAAGCAAACAAACAAACAAACAAAAAAAAGTAATTAAGTGCCAAAAAGCAGGTTGTGTGAAGAGAGCAGCATATCCAAACTGTACCTTGGATAATGTAGTGTCTGGAAAAAAAAAAATCAAGACGAGAAATCAATAGACATTTTACTAAATCACTTCGAAAAAGCTGGGGGGGGAGAGAAATCCATTTCTAAGGAGTCCAAATCTGCAGAAGAAAACCAGAGTTCCTCATGAAAAGAAAAAAAAAGAAAATCGATGTTACAAAAGAAGCTGCTTAAACGGTTCGTCTGCATTCGTGCTTTGTATGCGAGAGCTGTGAGAGTCTTATTGTGAGAAAAGGCAAAAGGAGCACCTACTGAATAAAAATGAGCAAATTAATGAATGCAATCTTCTGTTCCCAGACACACAAACACAACTGGTCTTCTCTCATTCACGCACTAACAAAACTGTACAAAAACAAGTCAATTAACATAATAATTAGAATAAATTCAGACTTGTATCATACTTTGTCCTAATGCCTCAACTTAGTGACGTCTGTTTCAGCGTGACCAGACGAACAGTCGCACAGTCCAACAGCTCCGTCCTCTCGCCTGTTTCCATTCATGGTGATGTGAGTTTTGAACCAGTATCATCATTAAGTCTGTATGCAGATTCGTTAACCCTGACGATGACATTCGAGCATTTCATTAAAACATTTTTTTTTAGCTTTTTGACAGATAGCCTGAAACAGCAGACGGAGGTGGAATAAGGCGACCTCTGTGCTTAGTGAACACTCCACTCTCCTCCGCATAAAGATCTCATTTAAATACCATATTCACAAAGCATCCTAGGGCTAAAAGTAGTCTGAGTCGCAGTGCCTGTCCGTCCCAACATAAGGACTGCTAAATTTTTGATCTGAAAGTAATTCACATTTTAGCACTAAATGGAGCTTCTAAAACAGAGATAAGTTTGAGGCGGTCAAGAGGAGCCCCTTAAACCTACCAAAAACTGCTCTCGGCTTCTTTGAGGATATGTCTCAGCACCACTTGAGAGAAATCCCCGGTGGTAAGATAAGACTCTTTGTGAATTTGGCACCAGGTGAAAACAGAATCTGAATATAGATGTTTCTTTCACTCATTTGGCACATCTGATACTGTGGCTCTTTTACAGGTTGAACTTCAGTCGCGCTCCTGTGAGTGGGTGTAAACACCTTCCTGTTCTCTGAAGGTTAGTGTCATTTAAGTGCTCAGTTAAAACCCTCATTAGCCAAATGACTACTGAATGTTCACGTGGCTGCGGAGGTAACGCGCGTATGGATTCAGAGCGGTTCGGTTTGAGCGCGGCTCGGTGCGGGTGTGCGCGGCAGATGGCATCGGTCGGTCATCTGTGTGGTCAGTGCTGTGACGGCGTGTGTTCGGTCCTCATTCAGATGTACAAATACACGTCAGTGCCCTTGGATCAATGCGCGTGTGCTCCAAACCTATGAAAGGCCTTCCTGCTAGGAGTCTTTGAGCATGTTTATGCGTGCAAAGATCTTAAGCGCAGGTCCCAGTTTAATGTTCATGGTGCTCATGAGGTGGTCCTCCTTTAACAGCAGTAAAGCCTGTCCGTCGATCTCCTGAGAACGAAACTCATCCGCTATCTCCTGACAACCTGCGTGGACAAAGAAGAAGGACAGCGGTTAATCAGATGAGAACTGGATTTACCACTATAGCCCCTTTTCCACCGCACTTCTGTTATGGGAATATTTTGCCTTTATTCCGGAACGACGTCTGGTGGAAAAAAGGTGGGATCATAATCTCACCTTTTTTCCAGAATCTCTGTGTAAAAGTGGCTAATGTTACATCAGGGTTTGCGTGGGTGTCAACAGGTTACAATGGGTTGTCCAAAAACCGGGGGGTTGGCGGTTTGAATCCTACTCTGTCCTGGTCATGTGCCGTTAT
Organism: Ostorhinchus cyanosoma; assembly: GCA_029814465.1. NCBI lineage: Eukaryota > Metazoa > Chordata > Actinopteri > Kurtiformes > Apogonidae > Ostorhinchus > Ostorhinchus cyanosoma. The sequence goes on from JAPTYQ010000023.1 coordinate 4,271,039, forward strand.
GTCCTTGGGCAGGACACTTCACCAACTTTACCTTCAGTGTCACTCAGACTGGTGGTCAGAGGGGCAGTTTGGGACAGATTGGCCCACAGATGTATAACACCACCAGTGTGTGTGTGTGTGTGTGTGTGTGTGTGTGTGTGTGTGTGTGTGTGTGTGTGTATGAATAATGGATCAATATTATAAAGCGCTTTGGGTGCCTTGGAAAGCGCTATAGAAATCCAGTCTATTATTACTTTGAGACCATCGCGAATGCACTTGAGGACTGATTTCATATGCAGACTGCATACGTATAAGAAAGACAACAATGTGAGTGCGAGTACAGAATAACACTGGGTGGCAGCTGGTGTTTACTGATGGGTTTTATACCAGACGTACAGTATGTGACCCCCTTACACCAGGTCCTCAAATGCAGTTTACGTCAGAGCTGTTACATTCACTACGCACTAAATGGAACGATTGTCAAGACATCTGTTGGACTCACTACAAATCAAAGTTACGTGCAGTAACATTAACACAAACTATCTTGTAATGGAATTACTTGAATTGCCATCACAATAATAGCTTGTGCAATTATATAATACCACAGGGCTTTCTCATCAGTCAGTCAGTAGCATTAAGGAGAGAGACATATTTGCAAATGAAAACGACTACATTCATTGTGTTTCAATACTTGTTTATGCTAGTTTAAATCTGTACATTTAAGTTTGAAAAAAAATGCAAATTCTATATATTAATCTGAGCATTTTCCTTGATAACCAAGCAGATATATTCATACTGTTCCACAGTAATCACAATATGACCATAAAGCTCAGCAAATTGTGTAGCTCTTCTATCTTATTATTTCTAGAAGTAGCTGCAGAATTTGCACAAATTGTTATTGGATTAAAGTTGATTTGGTTTTGGAGTTTTACAATGTCATCTGATTAAAACATAATAATGTTATATTTTGAAATGTGTATTTCTACTCCCAAACTGCAAGTTTGTTTTTTTTTGTTTTTTTTAAATAGCACTCCTCAGTGTCATTTAAAGGGGTCATATTTTGTTTTTGTTTTTTAAAAATGGAATAATACATTTTAAAACATTGCCTTGTGGTCTAGATAAACTGTAAATGCTATGTTTGAGTCTGAATTCTTCATTAATTCAACTCCACAGGTAATGACACAAGAAAGGTGGTTTTGAGCACTGGCCCTTTAAATGCAAATGAGCCACTTCACATCCTACCCCCTCCAGGTTGTTGACCGAGCTGCTCTGTCCCATTTCTCTGTACTCTGAGAACTGTTTGTCGGAGGCCTTGACCTTATATGTGCAAATGTTGTGACGTAACTAGTTATAGATGCAACAAATTCAGAGGGAATTAAACAGGTTGTAGAAATCCACTCAATTTTTGCAAAATAAACATAAAGATAGCTTTGCAGCACTTGAAGGGTTAATATTCATACGTTTTGAAGTACTAGGGTCCAAATACACAAATAAATTAACCAAAGACTAATAAAAGTGGGTTTAGCAAAAGATGACCCCTTTAAAGTTACTCATTTACTGCACTGACAAATTAGAGGCATTTTGTTATTTAATTTTTTTTTTTTTTTTAAGTTTCCCTCAACATCCATATAAGTGAGCCTGAAGTTAATGCATCAATTGGGATTAATATATTCTAGACTTTTTAAAGAGTGTCAGAACCCCTGTTGATGAGTGGGCGGATGGTTCTGTTTACACCACTGACCTGGCAGTGAACGAATGAACTCATAAACTTCTTCCACGTTCCACTTGGTGGGGTCGTTGGGTAAGAAGTGTTGACCCAGTGTCGGCGCGTCCCTGCCAGCGCAGCCGTCCTGATCCGACGCCCTGCTTGGCTGCCGGTGGACAGGGACCTGAGCCGGGGCGGGGGCCGGAGCCGGGGGACCCGAGCTGGCCGCCGACAGCGGAGATGGCGGCTCCTCGTAGCTGGACATGTCAGAACAGGGGCTGGACTCCTCCTGACTGGGCTGCGAGGGATGGGGGGATGATACCGAACCCCCCTGAGTCTGCTGAGGTGACGGAGACAGCTTCTGAAGAGAAAAAGTCAAATGGATGGTTCATCAGTAAAAGCCTGCTGGGACATTGTGTTAACCTCAGCAAACATTAAAGGAGCAATAAGTAAGATTTATACTGTACAGCTGTAATACCCCCCCAGAGAGCTGGATCGATACCAGTGTCTCCAACATTTGTCAAAGTACTGAGGCCTCGGGACGAGAAACCTCACCACCAGGTCCAAAAGTAGGACAAAAGCACCCCCCACTGGAGGTCCAAGGCCCCGTTCCCAAGATGTTACGTAACACATTCTGCCAATCAACCCCGTAAAACTGTTCAAGGCCATAAAATAATCATTTATGTGAATAAAATGTGTCAGGTGTAACTTTGAGGTTTTTCCATTTTATTTAATAGATCAAGTGCAGAGACAGTAAAAGGGGATGGGGGGGGTGGGCTGAGGTGAGAATGGAAACCAGGCTGCTGCAGTAACACCTATGTCTATGTGGTTTATACTCTGATAGGAGGTGGACCATAGGGTACCGGAGGCTGAGTTTTTCAATTGGTTTATCTACTTGTCTCTACTGTAAATACAATTGTGGAAAAAATTATTAGACCATCAAAAACAATGGTTATGCAATCAAGTATTAACTCCTGTGTGTAAAAGCACTGTTTTTGTCAGTGTAATGACAGATATTGATGGAAGAACTGAAGTGATTTTGGTTATTATCAAGAAAACATGGAAAACAGACAGATGTCACCTCTGAAATTAAAATACTATGAGCTATTTTGTGGTTATCATTATATTTGCCCAAACAAATGTACATTTAGTTGTACCAGGCATTAAAATGAACAAGAAACTGAAGAAAAAAAGGGGTGGTCTAATAATTTTTTCCACAACTGTATGTACCTACCACTTTACTACATTAGTGTGTGAACTATTAAGTAAATACATCTGGCCTTTTTTTTTTTCTCTCTTCTTATTATACTATATTTTAATCTTTCCGTTTCTAGTTTTACTATGCATTAAGATATTTAATGTCTACTATACTCTGGTCTGGAGGAGTTTGTAGTGGAACTCCCTCTCATAATTACATGCCCTTAGAGTCTGTGGTCACAGGATGATTTTTCCACGACTGGGAATTCAGCAGAGTCTCTATTTCTAAGACCACATTATATTCCATTATAAATATGTTTGTTTCTGATGTCGACATTAAAGGGGTTATATTTTGCTAAACCCACTTTTATTAGTCTGCGGTTCATTTATTTGTGTATTTGGACCCTAATAGTTCATACAGTCTGAAATTTGAACCCTTCAGGTGCTGCAAAGCTATTTTTATATTCATTTTAGCAAAAATCAAGACAATTTCTACCACTTGTTTTAATTCCCGCTTAATTTGTTATGTTTTATCACTAGTTACGACATATAAGGTCAAGACTTCCGACAAACATTTGCCAGAGTACAACATAATTGTTTATCAGCAGCAGCAGTTGTGGTAAAAACTGAAAATATGTCCAAACTTCGAGCCAATTACCTAAAATGTTCAGTTGTTGATTGTATTAATGAACACAAGTGGCTGAACAGGACGGAAGGCACGGCCAACAACCTGGCGGGGGAAGGGTGTGAAGTAGCTTCTTTGGATTTAAAGGGCCAGTGCTCAAAAACACCCTTTCCTCAGGTCATTAGTCAGAAATATTGTTGAAGATGGGCCTGTGGAGTTGAATTAATGAAGAACTTAGACCCAAGCGGAGCATTTACAGTTTATGTAGACCACAGGGAAATGTTTTAAAATGTGTAATTCCATGTAAAAAAGCAAAATATCACTCCTTTAACAGTAAGATTGCGGAAAAACCCTCAGATTTGAACATTCAGTGAGTAAAATTCATACTTTAATGCACATTTGGAGTCTGCTAACTCTAGAGAAGGAAAGTGAAATTTCCAGGAATGTAACAAGGTATTAAACAGCCAAACAGCACTGTCTGTAGGGACTGGAAACAAATACTTTAATGGTTTAATCTTTCTGCATCATCTGCACCACTCCCATCACTTGTCTGGAGACAGAACACAGACCAAATTGGATTCCGCTGCCATATTTCTGTGTAAACATCTGACATCAACCATTTATTTTCTAACAGTTTGGTGCTGGAGAGCAAACATCTACTGGCTTGTTTAGAATATTCACATCACTGAACAATGGCCAGCATCACTCTTTGCTGCTGTAATGCTGGAAATGTCCCCACTGTCAGACTAATAAAGGATTATCTTGTTTCATCTTATAGGTTTAAATATTTCCAGTGAAGACACGCTCCTGCTACTGCTGACGGATTCCCTACAAGTCCTATATTAAAGTGTTGTTGCTGAATGGTAAGTAAACGCAGCATATCCAGTTGTTGTAGATGTCCAGACAACTTGTGCAGGAGGAAGAATAAAACCTCTATTAGAGATGTTTTTCCATTTCTATTGGTCACCAATAAAGGTTCAACTACACCATCAAGTAGCTAATGACCCGTAACTGGCAGAGCTAGATAAAACACTGACACAAGTGATGAAGTTCATTAAAAAGCATGAGGCGTGAACAGTGCAGGGTGTAAAATGTGCAGTGAAAGCAGTATCTGGCGTGCGTTGCGAACCCTGAAGAGGACATTTATGACAGTGAAGAGTGTGGGGGAGTCTGCTTCTGTACCTGCTTCTTAGCCTCGATACTGGGTCGACCCTGAGACCTCCGACGCCAGCGGTTTGTCGGTTTACTCCTCTCCGGACGGAAACGGCCCATTCGCTTCGTACAGCTCACATTGTACCTGTTCACAAAAGCCCCATTATTACATTCTTACGTCTAATTGCTTCACTGATAATGAAATAAAACCCGGAGTGATTGTACCTCTTCGCACAAGCCATGGAGCAGAATCTCTTCGAGCCCTTGAACGTGTAGGCAAAGTCGACCCATCCGCAGTATTCACACGTCAGCCTGGGCTCTTGTTCTTGTTCCTTTTCTGTTAAATATAAAAAAGCACACACATCAACAAGCAGCGCAAAAGGGGACTCTACTAAAATACAAAAGCTGAAAAGGGCTTCAGAAAACAGCATATTCTACACATTCACTAGTTGCTGAGCAGGTCATTCCAGGTCAAACCACCCACAGTCCAAAACTTTGACAGTTTCAAGCTTAATACTTTATGTTTCCCATTTTCTTGACTTTGTCCACTGTTTTACAAGTATAAGCTATGCACATTAATTAATTTATGAAGGATGATATATGATCCCTCTTGGGAAAATAAAGCAGAGATGTCAAGTTTTGGGTTCCGTAGCCATACTGGGTTAGATCTGTGGATCATTTGTTTTCTAAGCAGGACCGAATAACTTCAAAAACTACATTAATACAAGAGCCATTTTGCTGTGAAGAAATGAAAAATATACATTTTGAAAAATAAGATTTGTCCTCCAGGTTAGAAATGATTCATGTTCACCAATTTAATCTCAACAACAGCTATTAAATGAACACATGTTGAAAATTATCCTGAGGGTTTCCAACGCTGACAAAACTACACACATATTGAATGTATTGGAGTAGAACTTTGGGATTTTTGTAAAGTTGTATAAGGTGGAATGAAATGATCACATTATGCAGATAAGTATTTACACAATATCAACTGAGCATTAATTTTTAAATTATAATTATGCATTTACATAAATATTTACATAAATACCTAATTTCTTATTTTTTCTCTTATATTTTATTTTTCACTGGTTTGCGGTTTTTCTGTCTTTTTCTCTGCACTTGCTTGTTGTATGTTGCTGCAGTTCACTGAAAGTTCCTCACAGTGGGATAAATAAAGTCTTATCTTATCTACTCATGCATCCACATTATCACCTCATAGGTTTATGTGGTAAACACAGATGATAACGTACAAAAATCATCATTCCTTTTGAGTTGCCTTGGTGGTCACATGATAAATGTAGATCCTAGATTCACTTTTTCATAGTTCTGTTTTCATCATGTACCACATCCAACAGAAATGCCAACTCTGTAGATGTTAAAACACAGTGAGGTCAACAACTAGCTGCTTGTTGTTCAAGGCTGAAGAGGTTGTGTTTTTAAAGTTTCAACACCAACACCCAATGAAACGGGCGATTAAAAAAGTACCAAACAAGAAGTGATGAGTTCGAAGTCCCTAAAACCCCACAGGAGCTGGAGAGTCTGGCAGTAGTCCTCTGTAGGTTCTTCACTACATCTGAGACACAGTTGACGTGAAATAAATCGATTACGATCACTTCGTTCATCAACATGACATTGCCTTGATAAGGTGATATTTCCACTTTTGCTCGGGTCTCTTTAATACAGATGACCGATCTCTCATGCCCTGTTTCCCCTTCTCTTTTTCCACTGTCCCTACATACAG
>JAPTYQ010000023.1:4307766-4331615 GCA_029814465.1 Ostorhinchus cyanosoma
TCAATGGTGGGAAAAATCTGGGATCACCATCTCATCTTTTTTTCAGGATCTCTGTGTAAAAGTGGCTTATGTAACTTTGATGCTAAAATTTACCATATGCTATATTTTATATATATTTGCATTGCCCATTTAATTAATTTTATAAACTAAATTCTTTTATTTCTGTAAAGTGCCAAGTGTTTATCAGTAATTGTGTGCAAGCTGTGTGTTGATTTTGTGGTGCCTCTAAATGTTGTATTGGTGATCCCAAAATAGTCAGTAGTGAGCAATTTGTGGAGAAAAAAAATTAGCCTGGAGTGCTGTACAGTATATGTGAAATGCCTTGAACCACTAATTGGCTTGTGTGAGAAAAAAAGCAAGTTAAAGGCATATCTGTATAATAAAAAAAGTCATATGAACTAATTAGACCCTACAATGATACGTCCCAGAAGTAAAAGCCAGAGAAATCTAAACCGACAAGTATGTTTTACTGTCTGCCTGAAGCATCACACACACACACCTTACAACACTGTGTAATGTGTATATGATCATAATGAGGTGGCATGAACAGTCTGTGTGCCAGCTGCACAACCGATGGCAACAGACAAGTTACACAAAACCAGCTGCATCTAAACAGGCCAATAAGCACCACAAGATTTTAGAATCATCCAATGCCTTTGTTTTGAAAACAGTAGCCTTTAACTTCAGCTGAGGGAACGCCTGAAAAATGTTTTCAGAGGATTCATGCGCATTCATGATGTTTCTGTCTCTGTTAAACCCTCTAGGGCAGGACAAATTACCCCAACCACAAACCCGCTGGAAAGATGTGAATAAGCACATTGTTTACTACGGCAAAGCAAAGGTGCACAAATAATACTCAACACAGAAAACTGTTAGATGTCTTACAGAGAAAAACCTGCATGAATTTTCTATTATGCACACGTGTTTATGCATATATGCACACTCATGTAAATGTTCCGTGTGTGTCTGTGGCCTCACCATCTGTGCACGCAGGTACATCTGTGCTTGGCTGGCGGTGAGAGTGGGGCTAGACGGGCTGCCCAGCAGAACAGCCTGCTGGGAAATACTGGTGGGGGTGGAACTAATGCTCTGGGCCCGGCTGATCAGCTGAGCTGCTGCTGGGGAGGTGGTCAGATTGATCTAAAGGCAGAAGACGAGCAGGGTAATTAGGATACACAGTTCTATACCTCTATTAATTTCCATCCCAGCAATGGTTGCTTATTAATAACACATTAAATATACAAGACTGATTTGTTTTCATATTTTACATCAGAGTATCAGGGTTCTACTTCATCACAACATTTTTTGCAAGACATTATCTGAACTGACAGGTTTTGTCTTCCTTTGATTATGCCTGCTCTTCTTTCTGATTTTATGTGGGCGGATTTTGAAACTTTGGATTGAAAATATGATGACAGCTGTGGGCGTTTGTTTATGTCAATCAAACCAAACCACATCAACACACCTTCTTACACACTAAAAAAATAGTTCTTGCAGGAATAAAGATTTGGCAGCAAGGTTTTCAAGGTTTTAACAGCATAAATTTCAATCTCAAAAATTTTTGTCAAAAAGCTCAAAAGGCAACAGCAGAGCACCTTTTCCTCAACATGATGTGTTAAAAACCTGCTAAAAATCACCTTAGCTTTGAAATAATCTATTGGGCAACGTTAACTTTAAGAGGATTTAAGAGATGGAGCAGAGCACTCAAACTCCACTCACCGTTGCCTGAGTAGATCCTGTTTGCTGAGATGAAGTACCATTCTGTGAAGAGCTTTGGCGACCAGCTGCAATACTGGCCTATCAAAAAGTAGAACAGAGAAGAGGTCAAATTGGCCATTTCCTGAAACACTGCAGCTCATTAATGATCACAACATAGTAAACTGAGCTGTTGGAATGATTGTGCATGCATCTGACCTGCTGTACAGCTGCCAGACTCTGCAGCTGAGCTGTGCTCAAGTTGTGCTGTTGTTGAAGGGCTGCAGTTTGTAACATCAGATGCTGCTGCTGAGCAGCGTACATCTGCTGCAGGTATTGTGCTGCTGTGTTGGGTTGCCTGTGTAACGCCTGCTGGAATACCTGCATATTAAGACAGAAGATCATACAAAAATGCCATGTGCCCCAAACAACATTGTTATAGCTAACTAATTGGTTACTAAAGTTGGGCTGTTTTTTTTTTTTTTATTATTATTTTTTCGGTACACATATATTGTTTGCTTTTACATTTGGTTGAAAGCACTTCAGTGAAATTCCTGCTAAGTGGAACTAGCAAAAATGTAAGTCCTTGTATTATTTTATGTCTAAATATAATTTATGTAAGAGACGTGAAAAAGAAAAGCCTGAACTTTATCAAGTCCTAAGAAGGCAATTTAATTCCATTTTTAAGTACTCTTAGTTTTTCCATTGTAGGCAATAATCTGATCTTCAAGACCTTAATCAGCCAAGGAAGAAACAGTCTATTTGAAAAAAATAGTAATTCAGTTACCTACTTAGAGCCTAGCAGCATGCTTTTTTTCTCTTTTACTGACCTCTATTGGTGATTCCTTGTTTTGGAACTTTATATTTTTGCGTGAATATGATGCATTTTGGGAATTGTGCTTAAGGTGACATTTTTTATCCATTTAAAATGTTAATTTTGTAAATAATGTCATTTTAATCTGGCTTTGATCCACAGCATAGTGAATTGTTCTTTTACTCTCTCTTAATTTTTTTAATATTTATGTGTCCTTATTGTGGTTTGTGAGTGCACCAAAATGAAATGAGTGACAGAAGCACATCAAAAATGTCTCAGACAAATTGCTGTCGGCAATATTTTCATTAGAGTGTTATTACTCTGCAGTTGTAAATGACTCCCACTACTGAAACTGCTCTCTACCTGGTTGCTAAGTAACCAGGGAGAGGATGTTGACCTGTGGTCCACTGTGTCACAGACCCATCCGGACCCAAACCTCTTAGTGTGAAGACAATTAGCAGAGGTGCAATGCCGACATGCTCTGACTGACCAAATGACCGTCAGCCCCGTTCTGCTCAGATGGCTGTTTGTTTGCCTTTTAATTGTCAGTAAGCCGAATAAAAAAAACGGAGTTCTGAATGGACAGAAATTCCTGCTGTCAAAGCATCAGCACTAAAACTTGAGTGGACCTTATTCAGAAAGAAGTTAAGCCTGTGTAGAGGCTTATCCTGGGGTCAGAGGGTCAAAAGCACTAAAGCTCAGAGCATTCCTCCCTTCAAGTTGGACGGAGCCTCTTAAATACCCATTTATTAACCTGCTGTCATACATAGGATAATCAGAAACATAAGTGTCTTAGTTCATATATTCACTATAAGCAAACAAATCACCATACACTGATCAAAAGAAAATGAAATTAATCCTTCTAATACATAATAAAGTTGGATGAGTTTTTTTTTTTTTAAATACACACTGTTATGTGAGCCAATAGAGGGCAGTAGAGCAGAGCCAAGAATGCTAAATATGTGTATGCGACTCAAGTTGAATCACCCTTGATTTAAGAATTATGCAAGTATCTCTGTATATCAAAACACAACCTCTTGAGTTTTTAATGATACACAAAAAAAACTTTACCTGTACTGTCTGACGATCAGGTATCCCACTGTAAACAGATATCTGAGGCACTGCCTGTCTTCCTGCTGTAGTACTACTACTTGAAGCACTACTAGTGGTGCTGCTACTACTGGTGCCACTACCATTACTACTACTACTACTAGTAGTAGGAGTAGTCGAAGTAGTTGCAGTAGTAGTAGTGTTTGAATTAGCGCTGCTGCTGTTGTTGCTGCTGGCAGCTGTGGAGCTGGAGGAGCTGGTGGAGGTGGAGGAGGTGGCGGTGGTGGTCGCGGTAGTGCCGGCCGTGGAGGCAGGGGCCCCTGGATCACTCTCCATGGTGCCCTCTGCTCTCCTCACCTTTGACCCCCGGCTCTTCTGAATGGCTCTCCTGTGCCTGGAAGTAAGAAAAAGGGCAGCACATGAGAAAAAAAAGCCCCAGCACACACCTTTTTTCAACAAAAAGACTTTTAAGATTATACTTAAAAGGATGTTTTTTATATTTAGAAAATAGATATAATTCAGCTCACAGCCAAAACCACATGTACATCACAAATTATCAGCCTCAAGTAAATGTGACTAAAGTAACAATAACAAAAGTGAGCATGGGAAGTTCAAAGCTTCACAACCTTCTCATAGATCACTATGAAAAAGTCTAAGCAAATGCTTTTTAGTAAATGAGATTAAACTGTAAATTAATAAAATGCAAAGTAGTAAAGTTTAAAAAAAATACAATTCATTCATATTTGCAAAACTTGCAATCATGAGGACTAAATCATATTTTTACCATGAGCAAATGACTAAATCCATCCCTCCAACTAGAACCAGGCCACAGTGTTGGCTTTAAATACAACAATCATTTCAAACTTCGTTGTCTGCGTGTTTTCATGGTGATCTTAAATCATAAGGAATTATTAATGGCTGTAGATGTAAAAACTTGGGTAGATGCCAAACTACAGATCTGTCTGAACATATAAATATCCCTGTTACACACTTGCATTAGAACACAGAAATAAAGGGAGAACTGTAAAAAAGAATAAAATCTTTTTTCATACTAAATATTTTAATACTAAATATTCTTTAATTTGAATCAATCACCACTGAGGCTGCTACAATTTGATAATTATGCACACTATTGCAGTTAGGAATTTAAATCTACCTGCTTCATTACCAAGAGAAATCCACAGGTTAGTCATCATATTAGTATTAGCATCAAACAACAAAATCTCAAAAAGTAAGGGTTTTAGTGGCTTGTACAATTATATACTTGCAATTCAAATACTTGTGGATCTCAAAGAACTAGAAATGCATAACATAGTGATTCTGTCATAGCTCTGCACTTCTAGAAAGTCTACTAACACTTTTGCGAGAACAGAAGTTGCCATCAAACAGCTACACAGTTATAATTACAGCAAAGTTCTGACACAAATCTGTAGAACGATTTAATGTGATTCTTCTATAGTCTGTTTTTATCAGGCACCAATTCATAGCAGAAATATTTTTTATTAAATTCGAGAGCCTCTCCAAGTAAACTTTGACTGAGTTCCTCCAAGATTAAAGTCAGACTGTCTCGGCAACATCACACAGAGTGAATTTATTCTGCAAAAACCCAAAAGTGAGGGGAGGAAAAGTTGGTCAGAACAGCACACAAAAAAGCAATTTGGAAACCTAATAAAATGTACCATAAAAGGGCAGAATAGCTTGTTATCATTGGTGGATTGCCTAAATTACATCTTAGAGCATTCGCATGAACAAAAACACATGGTGAAAGTTAAGTGTCAGTGCAGCACAGGCATTTCTAAATATGATGCAAACCTAAACTCTCTTCCACATATTCCTACAAAAAAAAAAAAAAACAAGCTACAAGCCAAGAATCACATCATTAACTTAAATACTAAAGTGTCTCCTGATTAAATTCAAGTTCTCTTCCTAACAAAATTAAAACACAGCATATTAGTGTGTCACTGCAACCCAGTATTAATCCATTTGTTCTTGTCATTCAAGAGCATGAAGGAGAAAAGAACGAATGATTTAGACCTCTTCCATAAAAGCCTTTTTAAGGTTGGTCCCCTGGTACCCTGCTATCCATTAGCACAGGAGGAAAGAGGTTCAGCAGACTGACGAGATGGAGGAAACGTCAGCATGACAACTGATAACACGGTGTGAGCTCAGACAAGGAGAGAAGGGATCCTTTCAAATGGTACAGGCATAGAAGTGAGATGACTTTTTATTAAGAAGGACATGAGAAAAGTTCTGCAGCCCTTGATGAATCCAAGCCCTTCTAGAACAAGAGCAGAGTAAGGACTTAGGAACTTGAGATGTCAGTGGTGTAGCGGAGGGGGTGGGACTGTTCGGTGTGTGTGGTGGGGTGGGGGGATTCAAACAGCATGACAGCTGATGTAACAGAGCTGAAAATGGAGACCAAATTGGGGAGGGTGGAATTTCTAGCCTTGGGGTTGTTGGGGTATGTGTTAAGAAAAGGGGGAAACACAGCCGCCAAGAATGAGGCGGAGGGGTGAAGGTCGACTGAGCAGGTTCTACATTTTTCAGGGCTTGGAAGAGAGGGCGTCATGGAAGTAATTAAATAAGGACTGATGCTGGTGCCATGCAGCATTTCCAAAGCCATTTCCTCCTCCTTCTCATTATTATTATGACTGGATTAGAGGCCAAGGCACGTTTAGAAAAGCAATTAGTGGATTCTGCAAAACAGACACAGAAACACACTGGAATTATAATAAACTACATGCCAATTCTTGACATGACAAAAGCAGAAAAGTCCTGGAAATATGTGCAATGTTTACAGTCTCCAAATGAGAAACATGCAGGGATTATGAACTGCCTATAGTTCAAATGAAAAGATTGAATGATTATTAAATATAAATCTCAATATAAATGCAGAGACTGTTTTACAAAAATATTTTTCAAAAAACAGGAGTGTGCATTCAGCAGCAGTATCCATCATTAATCCGTATGTTAACCATCCTAGCATTTTTTTTATGCCTACTTAAAAAGCTCGCATTCATTCAGGCTGAGTGGCTTTCTGGTTGTAAACAAAGCAGCACCACCACTGCCAAAGCCTGCCTGCCCTGTATGCCGTCATTAGCCTACATCCCACTAAGCTTCCTATTGCTTCTCAGTGGATGCAGAGGGGAGGGAATCCCCTCTGGTAATGATGCCTCCAGCCTCTGTCTTTCTGAGAGGAGTCACTCATCCATCAGTTACATGGTGCCCCTCAAATAACCCAAATAACAAGACCCGCTTCCACATCCATTAAATGTTTTGAGTAAATTTCCAGAAGGTTCAGGTACCAACAAAAGTGGCAGACTCAGTGTGTTTTGAAAGCAGCTCTACCAGCCTGTTAAACACTGCAAAGACCCAGATAACACCACAACAACATCTGAGTGGTCTGAACCGCTCACATTGATCTACTCATGCTGGTACAACAAGACCACAATAACTGCCTGTCAGATTTGTGTCTGGAGGATCTGCAAAGCCTGCAGGAAGATGAGAGCCGTTAAGAGACTGTCAGACAGACTGGCTGTCTCTACAGAGCTGAGATCACATAGGAAGTGCAGGAGCTTCCATCAGTGCTCATCATTCATTCATTCATTCATTCAGGGAAAAAAAAATGACCCACATTAAAAATACCACAAGAAAACATCTGTCAGCGGCACACATCAATTGATGTATGATAATGGCTTTAATAGCCAAGACAAACAAACCTATGCATTTGTGTGTGTGTATGTGTGTATGGAGGGATATTCTGAGACAAAGCCCCCTAACCCTAGAGCTCCTACCTCCTCCGGCCCCCCCAACGTGAAGCAGGGGTATGATGCCCCATCCCCCGGGAGCGTGCTGCAGTCTTCCTGCAGGATGTACCTCTTCTTTGTCTGACGGCTGACTGAGTGAATGACTGAGCGTGTGCGAGCGGGTTTCTGCGCTGTATCCAAACCCCCTGCCCCTCTTGTCTACCCCCAACACAGAGCGAGCTTGTCGTCCCAGCATCAACACCCCACTCCACCAACCAGGCCGCAGCCTGCCTCCTGATTATGTGGTATCCTAGCGACAGCCAACGGGGTGCCTATGGAATCCCCGTGCAGAGCAGCATGCTGATTGGACAACAGGATCCTCTCTAATGAAGATGATGGTAATGATTTTATTCCGTCTCTCCCCTCCCCCTCTGCTTCTGCCTGAGCAGGTTTTTTTAAGGATGCGTGGACCCGCCAACATAAGGTGGACTGTAATCATCCCGTAAATTATTTTTGAAAAGTCAACCAGGCAGGGTAATGGGGTATTTCATTAAAATGACAACCATGAGATGGGATGTTTTCCATTTTGATTAGTCAAGGTCTGAAAGTGTAGAAAATAAAACATTAATTTCCATTTTAGTACCTCAAATACAAAATGCGCAGCTTTCCAGCCCAATTTAAAAAAAAAATTATATGGCCAAATTTCCATAAATAACCTGCAACTCTGAATATCAATTATGTATCATACTGTTCAGCTGAGGACAGAGGCAGTAGCATTTAGCAAAAGTGAACATCTAGGCCATTCTCTCTCTCTAGCAGGAGAATAAATTGCATCAATTTTGTGACATGACATTGAGACCAAATGGATAAAAGGCAACATGACCTACCAAAAAAAAAAAAAAAAAGTCCAGTAAAATGCAGTTATTTGAGGTAACTGTACACTCGACTCTAATAGCAACTATTGTAAATGTGGTTAGATGCTGGGACATTCAAAGTCCATAACTCTCCCAATTACAAGAGACTAAATCTAGAACAGACAAGCTGATACTTATAATTGCAAAATCATAAGAACAGAGAATTTAAATTTCCTTATTAATTTGAAGCAGGATTGCTGTACAGGCGAATTTAAACCTCTCTTTAATGACAACAGTATCCATTTATGCAGAATACAACACATAAAAGGCAGAATATAATGACATACTTATAGTCTGCCCCACCACATTACCACGACATCCTACTGTCTCGCTGTATGAAATGGAGCCATTTGAGTCATTTGCTAGTGCAATGTGGTATTGATTGGGGCCATCCATGCGTGAACCTCATTGATTATTATCTTCTCATTAGCATATAGATTAGCTGGTGGTGCAGCCAGAAACACAAGCCTCAAGTCTTACACTTGGATAGTCAAGCTGTGCAGCAGAACGGGGTGGTGGTGGTGGTGGTGGTGGTGGGGGTTCAAAACAAGGTAACACAGTGCAGAGATGGGGTTTGAATTCAGCAGTTTGATAAGTAAACATTGGAAAGCCCTGAGTACCCAAGTGCCTTTAAAAATGTGGATGAACAGAGCTGTAGCGTTGAAGGTGGTCCAGCACGATCCATTAAAAACAAACAAATGCTGCCGTTTGCTCCAAAGGGCACTCAAAGCTTATTATCAGTTTCAAGAAGGCTGAAGACCAAGAAGCCCTTCTGGCAACCAGTAAAACAATAAATGATCTGAGAAATGTATGCATTCACTTTAAGATTCTCATACCAAAAACTCCAATGCATTTAATGCTCAATCCGGTCTGTACTCACTCTGATCCATTTCAATGTTTAAACATAAGTTTTAGAGGCAGACAAAGACTGTGATAGAACTACTAAGATGAATTGTAGTCTACTGTATAAAAGTATTCATGTGCTTTATAACAACAAATCTCTTCCTTAGTGGTATGACTGTGTTGACTGGCTATTATAGTCCGTCTGTGTTAAATTATTATTTTTTAAATAAGCAATCATCTATAGAGGGACAAGTTCCCACCCCTTTCATTTGAAGAACATGGGACTTCAATCTGGGGGAAATTTTTTTTTAATTTTAGCCAAAGGTTAGAGACGGGGGACTGTGTATGGACTGTGCCATCATTTACATATAGGACATTTGCTAATTTACAATTCAAAACCTCAGCTGGAAACTGAAAATACAACAATAGTCATTAGAACCAGTCATTGGGTGCACTAGGGTGCTGCTCCACCTGCCTCACATGAAGAAGACGATAACAGAAATAACATGAAATAATTTTACAAAAACATGAATATTTCAATAAACGAGCTACACATGATACAACCAGTGAGTAACATTTATGTACTGCATTCAAGTGTAGTTTAAAAATATTTTCAGTCATTTAGTGAGCAATTAAGTCACATGTTTCCTGTGTGGGGGTGCAAAAAAATTATGCACAAAGCTCTCCATTTACCATATATACACTCATTATACATAGCACATGCGTAGTAGACCCCCCACACACACACACACACACAATACAGGAGAGAGGAGAGCCCATGCACGAACCACGGGAGTAAACATCACATCCCAAAAAGAATCAAGACCTTCCTCGGAAATACAATGTCACAAGATCATCTAAAACAGCGGTGCACACACTTTTTCGACTTGTGAGCCAACATGACCAAGACAAAATGATGTACATCCACTATATATTATCAATATATATCAGTGGATAGCTCAGTAGGCAATATTAGTGATTTCACTAGTGGCTGAATAGCTCAGTGGGTGACATTACTGACTATGATGTGAGGGACTGGTGTTTGAATCCTGGTAGGAGTCTTAACAACAATGTCATTAACCCACAAGCTATCATGTTTTTTTTAATGCCATGCAACCTACCCAGACTACCTTCACTGCTGGTCAGAATGCATTGTCCACACTAGAGCTGCACAATATCGACATTGCAATCTACGTGTGCAAAATAGTCACATTGGGGGTTCCTGCTATGTAGCAAATGAACTCAACGTGTTCTCATCCAATTTCAACCTGGGTACCTGGCACACTCTGCACACAGCGATCCACCAATCACAATTGTTCTTAATCAGTTTGCCAAAGCAGACTATGCCCCTGCACATGGAATGAGCCGCTGGTAACAACATTTTAAAAAGGAGCAACAAATGAGAGAAAAATCACCAAAAACAAAGACTTGGTGCCAAAAAGAAAAGCAATGCCAGTTATCTAGAACTATTTCGGCTACAAGAAGGATGATAGTGAAACACGTATCCTGTGTAAACAGTTCCTTCCACCTGTTGCCATTAGATGAAACAACTAATTTGTTCGACTATTTATGTTGGCACCACAAAGCTATTACGGTATTTTTCATTTTGCAATATATATCGTAGGGTTAAAAAAAAAAAAAACTGCAATATGTAGTCCATACCATCTATGGAAAAGACACTAACAATAGTCAACAAAATGCTAACAATAGTGTTTGAAGGATAGACAGGTGAAATTTACACAAAAAATAAATGACTGAAAATACATACTGTGTATTTTTTTATTTTAATATAAATTAATATTTTAAAATAATAGTGCATGTGCTTTGGCGTATCCTAGTGGTGACATGTGGTTATAGTGCATCTGAAAACTGACTTGCATACTGGACCCAACCCAAAGATTTATTTCATCAGCCTCTCCACAGCCTGCTAAGAGTCACTTAAGTCTCTGCAGCTCCAACATCACCAGACTCTAGTGATTTTCACCTCTTAATATTTTGTTTTACCTTGCTGTTGGAAGAGCTACATCAAATATGGTAACATTATCATTAGAAAGTCCACTGTGACCTTCTTGACCACTAAAATCATTTTTTAATTAGACAGACATACATGTAGTTGATGGAAACAGAAACTAAATAAATTAATGTCTTGCCAGTGACTGCTATTTGTGTTTTCTTTTTTTTCAGCAATAACATACAGTGTGGGTCCTCACCTCTCTGTATCAGACAGAGGAGATTAAACATGCTAATTACACTTATCAAGCTGAAACCAGCATATGTAGACGCTGTACTTGACAAACACGTCAATTTTTATTTGTTAAAGTGATGACTTGAAAAAAAGACCAAGAGAATGAGGTCACGAGTACAAGCAGCTGAAGTGAGTTTCCTTCGCAGGGTGGCCGGGCTCAGCTTTAGAGATAGGGTGAGGAGCTTGGACATCCGGGAGGGACTCTGAGTTGCGCTGCTGCTCCTCAATGCCGAGAGGAGTCAGTTGAGGTGGTTCGGGCATCTAGTGAGGATGCCTGCTGGACACCTTTCTGGGAAGGTGTTTCAGCCATGTCTATCTGGAAGGAGACCCCAGGGATGACCCAGGACACGCTGGAGGGATTACATCTCTCGGCTGGCCAGGGAATGTCTCCGGATTCCCCTGGAAAAGCTGGTGGAAGTGGCTGGGGAGAGGGCTGTCTGGGTTTCATTACTGAGGCTGCTCCCCCCGCGACCCTAACCCGGATAAGAGGATAAAGACGGTACAGTGACTTGAAGGAGATGGCGGATAATGCAGGCCTGATAAAAAAAATCTCCATTGCCAGATAACCCTGTGCTACCTACTTTCTATTGAATGTTTGATCGATAAAAGGCCCATCCTGTCAATCTGAATAATAAAAGTCAGCTTCTATGCCCTGTGCTCTAAAAGGCAGGAATACAATTTAGTGATGGTGGTGACATTCCCATGCGGTTGATGGTGACTTGTGGGCCTTGTCCAAACACAGTGAGGAGGTCATAGTCTTTGTTGCCAGAGTGTAAAACAGAGATGCTAAGGCTAGATTGGTCAGGGAGCAGTAATTGAGCCATCTGACTCAGATGGACCTTGCCTTACACAGCTGAGTAGACCAGCACAAAGAGGCACTGGCGGTCTTCCAGGTTAAGTATGCCAGGCTTGTGTTTGCCATTTCAGCATGTATAGCCTCACGCTGTGTTGATACAAAGCACTTGATTCCTCTCAGACATCCGTGGTCTTTCTTCTTGGCTTCCTTTCAATCTATACCTTTTGGGTACAAGTTTCTCCACAAAAATATGCTAAATGCTAAAAGTCACTGTGTGGTAATCTCTCTCAAAATAAACCCTGAAGAAGCAGACAAAAAAAGACAGACACGGTAAGCAGATTGACAGATAAATCAAAAAATTCCTCCTCAGATCTTTAAATATCACACTTAAAATAGTTCTGCCAAAGCTTGCAGATTAGAACCATGCATCACCCAGACTTTCCAACTGGAGCGTGCTGGATTTAAGGTACCACTCTCAGGCGTATTTCACAGCAAGAGAAAATAAAATAGGTCAGGTAGCAGAGAAGATGAGCGGCAGCAGAGAGGCACGTAGCTCTTCAACTGAAACATGCACTTTGAATTTCTATCAACTCCAGCAGTGGACGTGGCTGACATCAAAGTTTAACTAATCCAAAGAAAAACAGACACTTCTAGGTTCCCAATAACTTTGGAGTAGGTTTTAGAGCTTAACTCTTATCAGCAAAGGATGCCCTTCTCTAATTGAAAAAGCATGTTTTACACAGCATTGCATATTCTATTCATCACAGTTATCATTTAACCTTGAAGAGGATAATCACGTGACGCTGTGAGCCCTGACCCTCCACAGCCCACTCACTGACTGAACAGAGGCCAGTTTCTCAGGAAACAAGGCTGTTATCATTGTCTCCTGCAGCTGGAGGGACGGATGGGGTAGACCCAGCACACAATCAGAACAACATCTTGCACACTTCATACATAGTCTGCATTACTCAAAGAATGAAATGTTTGAAAAAGGAACAAGGTCAAAAAGTGTATGAATACATGGAAACTTGCATCACATTCCAAACCCTGACAGTGGTCCAACTTCCAAATATGCGGACATTTGTCTACATATCTTAGTGACAGTTTGAGTGTTTCATGGTACATTGTTGAATTTCCAACAGTTCTCAATCTTTTGAGATCAGCACCCCCCTACCCATTAACCAAGAGCCTAATTTACCACAATCAAAGAAGTATAACATCCTTCCATAGAATTACTATTGCATAATTTCTATGGAATTGACTTATTTATTCATTCATTTGTGTCACAAAAACATAGTACTGAAGGCCAAAAAAGTGTGACATTGTTCTATCATGCAGCATGTAGCTTTCAGGGATAAATGTTTGCGATGTTTTTATTAGGACTGTCCCGATCCGGTGTAAAGATTGGTATCTGCTACCAATCTGGCATTTTTCAGAAGATCGGATTTAGTCACGAGATTGAGCCGATCCGGGCCTGGTTCTGGGGGGTTTGAACAAACATCCTGCCCCTCAAATTAAAGTTTCTGAAGGTAGGGAAAACCTGCACAACAGCGGGAGGTTTAGAGGAATTAGTAAAGCATCGACAAGTTTCACTTTGACTTCAAGGTCTGCGCTTGCTCATTCCAAGATACGTACGGTAGTGATGCGCGAGTCAGGGTTTTTTCAACACACAGGGCTTTTAAGCAATTTACCCACCCCACCTGCCCCGTGAGTAACCTGCTGATCTGAGCATCACTAACGTATAGCGCAGAATGCGCCCCTGGACAGACCTGTCCATAGACTCACAACAGCACTGGCAAACATACGGCCCGCGAGCCAAAACCAGCCTTCCAAAAGTTCTAATTTGGCCCACAGGATTAATTTGGAAAGTGCAAAATTTCTACTAAAGTTATTAACAATCAAAAGTGTCAGAATTTTTTAAATTCAACTTCCCCTCACAGCTCAATTGTGATCTCAAGTAAAATAATGGCATAATCACCTATAAATAACGACTCCAAATTTAAATCAAAATTTCATTATAAAATGTTGGTATCAGATTGCTATTGGATCAGTATCAGCAAAACTAATAAAAAAATAAAAATAAAAATAATAATAATAATAACCTGATCAGAAGCAAAAAAATCCAGATCAGGACATCACTAGTTTTTATTCGATCATGCTGACATGTTGTTCTAGTCCTAAATGATTTATAGATTGAAAAACTCTAGAAGCATCAGAAGATGATTAAGGTTTCATTTTCCACATGTGCGTGGTTCACACTGCATCCAGCAGACTGCCAGCAGCTGTCGGTGGTTAAAGAACAGGTTCTAAATGAGCAGCAGGACTGAAGCCACAGTCTGGATCAGGAGGAACCAGAGCTGGACCACAAGTAAACATGTACAGATGAAGCTCATTTAGCTGACAGTACATCTCTCATAAGCAGTTGTTGTATTCCATTCTTCAAGAAGTGGATGTTTTTTTCCATTGTCAGTATCTGTCTGCCATTAGAGTGAACCACGATGTAAACCTGACCCATGTCTGGACTAGTAACGTGAATCAGTTTTGTTGGGTTTCCATCTTGTTGTAAAGTGAGAGACAACTGTCTTCAGGTCTGCAGACTTAATGCAAAGCAGAAGATCAACCTGCACACATCATAGCTAACAGTTTGTTTTGTTTTTTTTTTTAGCGTTTCTACTGTTACAGAGGCTGCAGACAGTCTGTCCAGTGTTTGACCAAGAGCTGCACGATAGATCGTTTGAGCATCATCATTGCGATGTACGCATGCACAATAGTCACATCCCAGATCTTGCAGTGATGGAGGCAAATGAAGTCAACATGTTCTCATCTAATTTCACAGGTACCTGACACACACTGCGTTCAACGATCCACCAATCCCGCTCATTCTTAATCAGTTTGCTGAAGCAGACCATGCCCCTGCATATGGAGCGAGTGGGTGGTAACAACCAGCATTTCCACTGGTAAGGTTTTGCTGTGGCACAGCACCATGTTCTGCCCCCAAATGAAAGTTTGTGAAGCTTCAGGAGGTAAGGAAAAGATAAATGAGCATTAGGTTTCACTTCTGCTCACGGCATGGCCCACGCCACCCTGCACTTTCATGGTATTGTAAGTCAGACAGAAACCAGTCAGTCGTGCCCCCCTCCCACCCCCAAGCTACCAACAGAAATGTGCACATATACCCCCACTGCACACTGCAACGTTTATAAATGAGCAACGAACAAGAGAAACTCACTGAAAAAAAAGACTTGGTGCCAAAAAGAAAAGCAACGTCAGTTATCTATAATTATTTACAGAATATATACAGAAGGATGATATTGAAACGTGCTGTGTCAATAGTGCCTTGCACCTTTTGCCACTACACAGCTATTATATCCACCTGAGTATTTTTTCATATCGCAATATATATATATATCAAAGGGTTTCAAAAAATAAATAAATAAAACGCAATGTCAGTTTTTCCCAATATTGTGCAGCCCTAGTTTCACCCTAAACATTTTTGACAGTTTTGGGTGTACAACCAAGTAGAAGGTTTCAGTACAGAAAAACAGGATTGGAACCAGACAACAACTTTATTCAAAGTCAGAGTCTTGGAGTTCTGTGCTTGAACCTAAAAATTACTGTTTTCTTCACATCTTCAGTAGGAGTCTCAGTGTTATCTTCCATTCATAGAAGTGTGATATCCAGTGTAGTTTTTTTCAGTTGAATAAACCTATTCCTACTTTCCTTCATTTCCTTATACATTTGTACTGCAGTTCAGACATGACATACATTAATAAGGAGGTATCTCCACAGACAAATGATGCCACCTATATGATAATAATTCAATGAATAACTCTTCAGTCAGGCTGCCTATGTTTGGTGTTGGTAACAAATAAATGAAAAGGATGAGCAATTCCAGCCTTACACCACAATGCCCAGATAGTTCATATTATCAGAATCACTTCAGTATTATTAGTAAAAGTCCTTTACCTCATGTCTATGTAGTCTGTACAATGGATTTACTATCAGTATTTACAGGATCATGATTTTTTTATTTCAGTAAATTTGTACCATATAGCTTAATTCAGACCAGGGAGCATCAGAAACAAATGGACCACCCCTAATGTCAGTCTGTAACTGATACCAACATGGTTCTTCCCCTTGTACAACAAAGTAACAGTATTTTCATGTACTTAACACTCATAGCAGAACCACTTAAAGATCAACAGCAAAAATCCTCCAGTAGAGGCATGCATTTGCTTTATACCTAAATGGTGTTGTAAAAAAACTAATCTCTAGAGCAGGGGTGTCAAACATGCAGCTCAGCAATTTTAACAAAATAATGGGTGATCTGCAAGTTGTGTTAATAACAAGCTGATGCATATTATTGTAGAAATAGTTCTTATTTTAGCTCCAAACTCTAAAATTTGAACATTATTCTATCAAAAGTTTGTGCAACATTGTGTGAACTGTATATTTACAAATGATAAGTTGAGGCATAGTATTGTTAGAACTCCATGATTGTTCAGGTTATTCATATTTTCATAATGCAATTTGACTTTTTTCACACTAAAACAAAGTTAAAAATTTTGGATTATTAGATAAAGGTTATTATGCCTATTATTTTACTGATCTGTACCACTTGAGATTACATTGGGCTGTATGTGACCCCAGAACTAAAATAAGTTTGACATTCCTGATCTAGAGTGTCAAAATCTCAAAGGAAGAAGATGGGAATATTCAGAGAGTGGTCAGATTAAATGTAATAAATTAATGCTGCAGCAGTCATTGACAATTGCACCAACTCCAAAACTCACACACACTTATACTTAACTTAAAGGTTAAAAATTGACTGTTTTTTTCCACCCTAAAGTTTCCTAGTCATATGTTAGGCATATTGAGCAAAATTATTCTGATATCAAAAGTGCCATATTTTAAATGGGGATGTAAACTTCGATATACTCAAGCTACAATAATATGTTACTGCATGTGCTAATTTCAAACAAATCCTCAGGATTCTTCCTTGAGATGCGTGGGAATGGAAACAATGGCTTTTGACCTCATATGTCATGTGAGAACTATGTCTCCTGGGTTTATCTCAACTGACCATCATCACCATTTTAAGCAGCAGGTGTCACTTAGGTCATCACCTGTTTTTTTCTATTAGAGGAAAACTGGCAGTAATTTTTTGAAGACTGCTATAATAATCACAGTTTGGAGCAGGAAAAAGCCAGTTACTGATCTGCTGACCATCCTGCCTCTCCCCCAATGACCTTTCACATGTATGCATTATTTATGTCTGAAATGTACTTTCTTTCACTCGATTAGAAATTAGATAATAAAAAAATAACTAGGTGAATCTAAATCACTGCACTTGTTAAAGCAGTTCAAGTAGCTAAAAACATAGACCTGAACATTCAACTAACGATACAACATCAAGATTGGAGTATTTCTTTAATCTTTTGAGCTGTTATTCTGTTCTATTCTGAGGCTAATACCTAATATTAGCCATTAGCCAAACCCTCCTTTTATAATTATATAAAGTTGGAGACCATAAATTCCTTATTACAACAACATGTATAGAGCATATTAATTTCAATTAATTAATATAAACTGATTGATATGAATTGATATAAATTATTAGAAATATTGAATTATTTTGCCCATTTTTTTTACTGTTATTGTGGCTGCCTCCACCCCAGTAATAACAATTTAGACTATTAGTATTACTACATTTTGCCGTTTTGTCATTTCCTCCATTACCATTACTTATTTGCGCTCTCACCCGCCCCCTCTCTTTCTCACCTCCATTCACTCTTCCCCTTTCCTTTAACCTGTTGCCCCTAATCAGTCCATATTTTTAGTTGCTCTTTACGTTTATCTTTTTCATTGTAATATGATGTTGTCATTGTTTTTAGGTTTATCATTGCTTTTTGTCTCTTTGTTTACTTGCTCAATTTGTCTGTTTATTTGTTTTTTCCAATATGTCTCATTAACTGTATCACTAACAACAAAAAAAACAACAAAAACCATGTATACAGCATATTTATGTAATGTCTACAAAAACATGTATACACACCACCACAAGAACACTCCTAAGTAAATGACCTCATAATCACTAGCAAAATAGAATATTCAACTTAGTGCCAGATGAAAGATTTGGTTTTGTTAATCATCTACTGATCCCGATCAATTTGACTGGACTGATCATTACAATTGATTTCCAGTGTATTTATGTCCTTAATGTAACCATTGACCTGATTTAAGTATTCCCTCCAGTAGTGTTTTAAATTCACAAGTACATTCTCAGATGAATTGTAAAATGCAGTTGTAACTAAAGATCCCAGAGGGTTTTCCAGTTGTTGATAAAACGGCATTTTCTTTAACTGACTGATTAGTGTGATGGTAATCAGTTCTCACCTGACACAGACCATAAAATCAGGTACAGACAGGTCTGAACAACAGCCTCAAGGGAACCACTCAACTTTAAACTCCATTTTGTTTTGAAATGATACTTTAAGTGTATTCATATTCTATCATTTATTCATACCTGTTATGTAAAATTTACACAAAGGTTCTAGGGCGAGGTCAAGGGCGTCACAGATGGACCGCCCACTACTTTTACATTCATAACTTTTGAACCAGACCAGTTTAAGACAAATATTACACATAATTGGAAAGGTCTAAATGCCATCTTTAACATATTCAAAGGGCAAAATTTAGTTTAAAATATTTGTAAATGAACAATATAAAAAAACTACTGTGTCATGGATGGACAAAAAATGTATGTCTATTTTTTGCAAGGTTCTCAAAAATGAAGTTCCTCTGACATTATCATCCTAAAATGTATTAGGTGTATAGCTTAAACCCTCTATTTTACAACCTAATAATTGGTTAGAGGAAAAAAAATATTTTTATCAAACCTAAATAGCAAGAGTTTTGAAAAATGGCAGCATCACAGATGGACAACAAAGGTAAATAGCAAATTAAACATTTTTCATTTCAATTATCAATATCATATACTTTTTTTTTTTTTTACAATATTTTCAACATACAAATAACATTATATTGAAATGTATTTTGTATAGATATGCATTTATTAAATTCAAACACTGTGTGTTTAGAATATGACCTAAATAATACAATTGTCAAATATTAATGTATTTGGAATAAATGTAGCTTATTTCTGAGTTTTCAGAATGACGGCACTAAACTTTGTCACTTTCCAAACATTCACACTCATAAAACTCCTCAAATAGTTTTTTTTTTTCACAAATTTTTTCTCATTTCAAAATACATTTTCCTGAAAATGTAAATAATTACCTACCCAAAAATATAAGTTTGGTGTAGATTGTGATAAAATTTTTCTGACCAGATATTAACCTTCCCTTGACTTCAAGCTCTAAAAAAAAAAGAAAAAAACTTGTCAAATATAAGTTAGTTTGTATATCAAGTATATCATTTACAAAATGTAATACATAGTGCTTTTGCCATTTTATATAAAATATGTTTTCACAGGAAAAGTGTTAAATGGTGATACGTTTTCATAATATGAAATAGATTTTAAGGGGATATGAGTTTTGGATCATATCATACAGCCTAACCATGTAAATGCTTAAGTCTTAACAAAACAACAAAGTGCCTCGTCGCTCCCTCTAATAACATAAACAAATCAACCCTTTCAGAAAATTAAATACAAAGCACACTAAACATTTGAATAACAGCTTGTCAAACTGGACCAGCTACACGAAGAAATGTGAAGGTAATCTGCTGCAAGTCTCCAATTCTGTGGGATGCCAGGCACTCTTTCAACTTCACATTAACACCTATTCATCCATGATAAAGCAATCATCTTCCTGTAATTAACCCAGAAGACTCAAACACCTCTTTGAGCCTAGCCACTGAATCTTTTGCCACTTTGTAGTTTAGGAGTGGATCATGCAAATTTGTTGGTCACAGATGACTATGTTGAGAGGAAGCCAGGTGAGGTGTGTACCATTAGATGCAAATTCTCTTTGTACTGGCATTAGTTACTTCACCACATCTGGGTCACCGGGGGGGCCAAGGCCACATAATTCATTTCCACTAGGACCTTAGGGCAAGTGTGTCAAACTCATTTTAGTTCAGGGGCCGCATTAAGCCAAATTTGGTCTGAAGTGGGCTGGACCAGAGAAATAATAACATAATAATATAAAAATAATGTCAACTCCAAACTTTCCTCATGTTTTAGAGCACAGATGTCAAACTCCAGTCCTTGAGGGTCGATATCCTGCATGTTTTAGATATCTCCCTCTTCCATCACACCTGAAAGTCATTATATCATTATCAGGCTTCTGCAGAATATGATAATGAGCTGATCATTAATTGAACCAGGTGTGCTGAAAGAGGGAAATATCTAAACATGCAGGATACCAGCCCTCAAGGACAAGAGTTTGACACCCCTGTTTTAGAGCAAAAAAACATTAAATTATCTGATGAAAATGTTTACATCTACCAACTATCCTTTGAAACAATGTGATTAACATGAATATATTGAAATTTCTTAAGAAAACTAAGTGCAATTTTAATAATATGTCTCAGTTTACACATGTAAATTACAACTTACAGATCACAGTGGATCAACAAATACACAAAACATTTAATAACAGGCAGAATATTGGTAAAGTTGCACTTCAGACATTTCAAAATGTTAATATTTGTTCAGGATATTTGCATTTTTGTGAAATGATAGTTTGTTTAAGTCTCAGTAAAATGATATGAAAATGTTTACATTTACAAAGAGAAGAATTTGGAGTTGTGACTATTTAAAGGTTATGATAGCATTTTACTGCTCCAACCTACTTCAGATTAAATGGTCTGTATGTGGAACCTGAACTAAAATGATCATGTTTAGGAAAGCTTTTGATTGATGGATTTAGCCATTTATTTATTTTATAAAATGACTCTTACATCATTCTATTGCATCCATTTCATGTACAGCACTTTGTGATTTTTATCTGTGGAAGGCGCTTTATAAATAAACTTTTTATTTATTTACTTCATTTAACTAGGAAAAAAAGATCCAATTGAGATTAAGAACCTTTTTTCCAAGGGAGTTCTGACCAAGAGGCAGCATGAAATACAACACCCAGTTACAACATACAATAATTTTCAGGACAAGTCAAACTATGAAAAGCAAGTCCAAGTCAATTAGTTAGTCTCTAGAACTTTGAGTTTAGATTTAAAAGCATTCAAGGAGATCAGACTTCAGTGTAATTTTTGCATTTCACAAATTCATCCCAGGGGCCAGACTGGACCCTGTAGTTGGGCCGGATTTGGCCCACGGGCAGCATATTTGACACCCCTGCCTTAGGGGGTATGCTCAGTGAGGACCTGCACTTGTCAAGATAGTTCCTCCTCCATGGCATAGGTCACGACCTGTGGGACCAAAAAGATCCCTCAAGCAGGCTCTCGGCTAACTTTAGCAACACAATAAAAGACCTGAGTCAAAGCAGAAAAACAGCAAAGCTAATGACCGAAAACCAACTGCAGTAAGAAGGACCACATTTAAACGTTTTATGTGTTAGCTAATATTCACTGACAGAATTTTGTGTCCAACAACAGCTCTACTGTACACATTCCCCTACTATGATGGCTAATGTTAGCACGACTTAGGCTGCTACTCATTAGCCTGCTGTTAGTTTCCTTTATCAGTGTGAAATACGTAGTTTAGCCGTTTAATTAGCGTCAATGTTAGCAAGTAAGCTAGAAACAAATGTTGCTGTCTGCTCCAGTTTGTGGGCCCCGAGTATCGTTAGCTAGCATGAGTTAACCTCTCGCGTTCCGACACACACAAACACACGCGCACATACACACGCACGCACGGCGGCTGACCCTGGTGCCAGCCGTGTCACACCACGCCACAAAAAGCAAACCACATATCGTCTTTTACCCTTGTAGACAGCCGTGTGGTCCCGGGTCTCTTTCTTGCCGAGTTCCCTCGTTGTTTTTCCTGATATTCTACACCATTTCTGGGTTGAGGTTGTATCCTTCCAGCTCAGAGAACAGCAGCGCCAGCAGTAGCGCGAGCAGGGGAGGGACCAGGCAACTCTTTTCATTTGCATTCCGGAGTGAGCACGTGATACAAATATGGTCAATGAGTAGAGGGGATGACTTTCTCCCCGCCCCCTTATCTGTGCACTCCCCGCCCCCTTGTCTCTCCTTCCATGCGCCTGTCAACTACCGACCGCTGTCTAGATCTCCATGGCAACAACAGCAATTTAACCCTTGCCCTGTCCTCTGTGTATTTGAACAGAACCTCTCTAAAGTTGACTCTTCCAAACAGTCGCATCGCAGAAGTCTGACACAAACAAAATTATTACAGGAAGACCAGAACAAAGTTTAAGAGATATAGCACTTTATGGGTCACTCCCCCTCCACAGACAGAGGTCAGAGGTCAGGTTCAGAGCTCCTGGAGCTGGTAAAGGTTTGGGTCAGATGCTTTTCAGTATTTATAAAAGAGCCTTATTTCACTTTCAACAGTGAAGAAGCTTTTCAAAAGGCACTTAAAGAGGATTCACTTGGCCTTTGAGGCTCATTCAACACATCTTTTGTTGCTTACGAATGAATAGAGAGTAAAAGTTTGAAGGCTAGTCTAACTTTATATTATTTATATTTATATGTATGTTTAGATTTAGATTTAGATTTACTAGACATGTACATAACAATAGCTTGTTTTGTCCACACCTGTCCATAAAAAAAGGAAATCTCAGCTGGAAAAAAAAGCTTTCAGTTCAGTTTATTTACAAATCATTTAAAATATGTATGCAACTTGTATTCATAACTTACGGCAAGATATGATATGAACTCCTTTCATTAAATTGCTTTATTTCTACCGAACCCTATTTAGGTGAATCAGTATGGTCTAATGTGAATTACATATGTGACATATAGGAGAAGCTACATTCAATCTAAATATAAGCCTTTAAAAATAAAAAATAAAATGAAAACATGGAAATCCAGATTAAACTTGGAATTAGTGTGTGATTTTTAACAAGTATTATCTACCATCCTCATATAAAACACAGTTAGAATTAACGTTGCATGTTAATGTTTGCATTCTAGAAGAAAAAAAAATAAAAACAAAACTCATACACGAAATTATAATATTTTGAAACTTTTAAAAAAAATTTCTTACATGAGCACAACCAGCCTTTATTTGCTAAAGACATTATTTATGTGATGTTGAGATCAAACTGGATGCAACTTTAACCCATAAAGACCCAAACATCCACTGTTAAC
Organism: Ostorhinchus cyanosoma; assembly: GCA_029814465.1. Lineage (NCBI taxonomy): Eukaryota > Metazoa > Chordata > Actinopteri > Kurtiformes > Apogonidae > Ostorhinchus > Ostorhinchus cyanosoma. The sequence continues at coordinate 4,331,126 of JAPTYQ010000023.1, forward strand.
CAAAACCATCCACTGATATGAATGTTTAATACCTGTTGATCCACTAATCCTATCAATATATGTCAATAATTGGTGTAAAATGCCGTTTATTATCTTCTCAGGGTCATCAGATATGACCTATTTGGACGTTCAGAGGCTCTGTAGTTACCATGGAAACACTGTCATATTCTACAACATTGATTGACCTGTAAAACCCATGGAGCTGGATCAAAGACAGTGGATGGAGACACTGGGTTTATGTTCAGTTAGTGATATGTTTTCAGAAAAAGTCACCTTTCTTCAGTTTTCTCTGTTTCTGACATAAAAACTCGAGGTTCTCCTTGTTAAAAGGATGTTTTTCCTCGTCACCAGTTCCCTGTCACCAGTCACAAGCGTTTGCTCCTGAAGGATTCTGTTGGATTTCTGTAAATTGGCTGGAGAGTCTGGTTTCAACCAGCTCTATATGTAAAGTGTCATGAGATAAGTTTTGTTATGATTTGGTGCTATACAC
>JAPTYQ010000023.1:4376037-4388976 GCA_029814465.1 Ostorhinchus cyanosoma
CAGCTCTTTTTTACAGGCCTTTGAGGTCATCAGTGAATCAGTCAATAGTGGAAAAAAGGTGGGATCACTATCTCACCTTTTTTTCTCTGTGTAAAAGTGGCTTATATATAAAGCAGGATATACTTTCCTTTTCTTTCACAATTCTTCCAGTGCATCTTAATGGATTAGCATTTACATCTATGCTAAATTCCCTGAATGAGATGCGTGTCCTGAAAGCATTCTGTACATGTTAAGAGTCCTCATACATCGGTATCAGCATATTCCACATCCGTAAGTGGGAAAATGCTCAATTCCCCAGTCAAATTCAGAATACTGTCATAGTCGTCAAAGCACAGAGTTAAACCTGTTGCACTTTCTGTTGTCTGTCCATGTTTCCGCCGTGTCTCCCTTTTATTGTTTTCCCATGATTTCAAAGGCAGAGGTTAAATGAGAACGCACTTTATACACAGTACAAACACGTGCATCCTTTGTGTTGCTGTTACATATTTTGTTTTTTTTTGTTTTTTTTACCACAAACTCTGACTGGACATTTCTCCTTTATTTCAAACAGACCTTTTCTCTCAACAAGCCACTGATAACAAACCCATCAGGCCAAAGCGGTCGAACTCATTTACTCTGCTGCAATAAGTAACTGAAACAGACACAGAACTATCGACTATCTGCATGTTAGCGTTCTCTTTCTCACAGAAACAGCCTACAAGCTGCAACTACATGCTGAAAATCACAGGTTTGAACAAAGACACACATCTTTTCATGTGATGTTTTCTTTTGAAGGAATTCAGTCATTTCATTGCCACAGTTCACTCCTCTGCCAAAGCTACTTCTCTCTGTTCTACACTATTTGGCAAAGACCTTGTTGCTGCATTCTGTGCTGAACAGTAAGTACTCGGTGTCACAGACTTTAAAATCCTTTTTCTGGATGTTCTGAAGACATATAGAACACATGTCAAGCCTTCATATTTTGCCTGTTATCACCTTACTGAATGCCTCCTTTATCTATTTTTTTCATAACACTTTATGGAGAACGTTTTTTCATCCAAAAAGGATGATTTTGCTGCAATAGCTGAAGTGATCACAAGAACATATTTGGAGCTACCTGGATTCTCCAGTTCTCTTAACAGATCTATGACCCCAGACCACCTCAGGAAGTGGTTTGATAGCATCATAATGGCTTTCAGTGGTCATTTACACTTGTACCCAAGTAACACATAATGATGTAAAGGTCGGCCCTTTTCATAGAGCTCCCAAATGACTCCTAATGTAGTATAATTTGTTTGATATTTTCCTTTGTATTTCACTCTTGTGGTTTTCTTTTCTATCTACCTGTCTAATGGTTTGCTGTATGTTGCTGCTGTAAACTGTGAAATTTCCCCATGGTGGGATCAATAAAGTCCTATCTTATCTTATCTTATCTTATCTTATCTTATCTTATCTTATCTTATCTTATCTTATCTTATCTTATCTTATCTTATCTCAATTTGTTGCCTCATATTTTATCCTAAATTAGCAAATACTTGGTGTGTTTTGCCTTCAGCGTTTTTATAAGACTTATAATTGCTTTATTTTGTGCATTTCTGTCACAAAAGAATTGTTTAATATTTTAATAAATCTTTTAAATGCACAAAAACAAGGGACAAAACACTCCAAACAAATCCACTGAACAAAACCAGAACAGAAACAAAACCAAACTTTTGTAACTTTGTGTAAATTTATATTCTTTCAATTTATTTATGCGTCTACTTTCACCTCTTTGTAAACCTTGATAGATGAGATGTGGGGTTGGAACTGGGGTTACTATAGTTTAGATTGTATGTCTATGTTCACTTTGCATCTATCTACTGTGACTCTAATATTCAACATTTAAATAAATATATGTTCAAATAAAATAAAAAAACAAAACAGAACCAAACTTGGTAACCAAACAGTATGAATGTCCTCACTGCGTTTTGGCATTGAGAAAAATCAGATGTCTCAGCGTGGATGACCTGATGTGATTCCTTCAATCTGTATCTGCTTTTATTGAGAAGATTCTCTCAGAAGGAACAGATGTTTCCAGAACACACAGTCTCCCCCCCATCACCTTTACCAGACTGACACCAGCCACAGTGGCTCTTCTGCTCGTTGGATGACGGGGTTCCCCAAGATAAGATCTCATCTTGGCCCCATGTCCACTATGCTGCCCGATAGAAACAAGTTCTGCCATGAGCAGAGATGAGCCGTGAGAGCTGAGCAGTGAAAGGACAAGAAAGTGATGGGAGTCTTTTACGGATGACACATCACTAGTAGCACTGTACACTTGAAAGCATTTTAAAAGTCAACACAGTCTTAATTTCAGCATTTTATCAACTAAGCCTTAATAAGTTGATTTGGTCTGTAGGCTTGAGTAAAGTAATCTGTTTGTATTTTGTTATTTCAAAGTAATTAAATCAAGAATCTTAAGCTGACTTTATGCAAAAATGTAAATTCTGTGGACATAATAATATCAGTGGCTCTTGGAAACACCGTTGTGACAACTTACTGAAGCGCAACCTGAAACATTTTGGGCCTTTTGTTGTTTGTGAGTCTGCCTGTTTTCCTCAGTGTTTCCAAGTTCATGTTTTCTCAAAATTTCAAAGGCGGAGGATAAATGAAAAGGGAGCAGTTCTTTACACATCATACCCACTGGCCTCTCTCTTTTCTCTCTTCCAAACACTGTGTAAACAAATGTATTTCACTTTTGTTGCTTTTACATGTTTTCTTAGTTTTTTCACATCAACTCTGAGCGGACAGCTTTCCTCTGTCTCAAACAAATGACCGTCACATTTTCCTTTTAAAAATACATTTTGCAAACCTCTGATAACAAACACCTCAGATCACAGCAGAGGAGTTGAACAGAGGGCAAACATGTTGTACAACAGCTGAAAGATCATTAGGTAAGCCAGCGTAGATGCATTCAATAACTCATTGCTGGAAGGTGACGGGACTGACGGCGTACTCATCAACAAGTAAGAATCTAAATAGTTAGAAAATGGCAAGTTGAATACAATTATCTCAATCTGTCCCAAATATGTCAAGTAAAAACTGAAAATTATAAAAAAAAAAACCTGCATTGTGCAAGCACGGTATATGTCACCAAGGACAGCGTGGTGCGGAAGAACAATAGAAGGAAGCAACATTCCGAATACAGTGAAGATTACGTAAGAAGTTCTGGATCGCTTCATTCAAACCATTTGTGCAAAGTTCACTGGATTAAACTTAAAAACACATGTAAATAAACATCTGAACTTTGTCATCCATTCTGATCTGTGACTATAAGCTCTTAAACTATGGAACGATCTGCCTCTCCATATCTGACAGACCTCCTCTGTCTGTTTTTAAATCCCTTCTTAAAACCCATCTTTTCTCCTTGGCTTTTGAAACCATGTGAGATGTTTGAATCTATTATTTTTATTCTATAGTTTTATTTGGTATTTGTTTAATGTTCTTAATTTTATTGTTTTTAATTGTACAGCTTTTTATGTTTGGTTTTTTTTATCTATTCTTGTATTTTATTCTTTTATTACCCCACCCCCCAACGGGGAGGCGAGGGTATTGTTTTAGATTGTTTTTTTTTTGTTTGTTTGTTTGTTTGTTTGTTTATCAGCAACTTTACGCAAAAACTACTGGACCAATTTCCATGAAATTTTCAGGAAAGGTGCGAGGTAGTCCAGAAGCGAGCCCATTAAATTCTGGTGAAAGTAGGTCAAACATCAAGGTTAAGATCACCAAAAATGTGTTTGCACATTGATAAGATATAAGGAAAATCAGGTAAAATGTTTGCAAAGGGCGGGGTTTGTTGTGCCTGGCACCACTTGTTTTGGTTTTATTTATTCTTCTGTACAGCACTGTTTTTTGTACAGTTGTTCTCTGTCTTTTAATCTATTCTTATATTTTATTATTTTATTTTGGTTTTATTTATTCTCCTGTACAGCACTTTGGTCCACTATGGTTGTTTTAAAGTGCTTTACAAATAAAGTTGGATTGGATAAAATAGACAACTGTTGCTTGTTAACAGATCAAGCTATTTTTTATGAATATTTGAGTGGTTTTTGTACCACTTTCATAATCTTTTTGACTGGTACTTACTTACTGCCCCCATAAGCACTTTCCAAACAGTAACATAAACTTTATTGCAAAGGTCAAATGATTTTATACTGTCAGTTTCAATTTCATAGCCAACATCTGATGTAAGAAAACCTACAAATATGCACATATATAATACAATGCTCATAAGACAGTGAGAAGTACTTTTTAATCTATGACATTTATGTAAGAGCTTTATTTCTTTGCACGTTGTCATTATTATAATAAAATGTAATAAACAAACGATGATGCATCAGTTGTTAAAAAAAGACCATTTGAATGATGTGGGACTGATATACTTTCATGTATGTTCAAGATTGGAGTACGTCTACCACTACAGATGTAAGTTTTGTTTCAGCAAAATTTGCTGCTTAAGTTTGCTTTTTTTCCCACATGTTTCCACGGTACTTTGAAGAATAATTAGAAGCATACTAAAGGATTCCAAGAAATGTAATGACAAATACATTACATTTAAGCAAATAATCCAAACAATTTGTGTCATTCCCAAAACTTTTGCCTATGAGTCTACTGTAAATAAATGCCACTTTTTACCTACAGTATAAGGAACCTGGTCGCCAATAGAGACCAAGATAGTCAGGTTAGTCAAGTTAGACAGGTTCTAATTATACTATGGTCATGGTGGAGCTCCATGTAAAACGTTTTATGTTGTTTGTTTTTTAATCAATAACACTTGCCATGGATGCAGATTTGGAAATGTCAATATGTATATGTAGCGCTACCATTGTTTGGGGTCAAAGTTCAGCATCATGTGTAACACAAACCTTCATCTCACTCTGCTGACACATGAAAGTAGCAACAGCTATAATGGGGAGCAAAACATCTTTTTTATATACAAAAAGTAAAGAAAAACTTGGCAGAAAAATTAAGGAAAACTTAATATTTTCACAGTAATTGTGGTGTGACTGGGAGTTCTTTTAAATTAAAGTGAAAGAAGGTGTGACTATTAAATATTAATATTATTATTGCTGTTGTATTACGGACAAAGATACTCAATGACAGCTTTTGTGCAATAAATAATTTGCACACTGTACAAATGCAAACTTTTTTCTGTACATATTATTCTGTGTATATTTTTATTCTGCGTTTAATGTATTTATTGTGATTATTGCATGCATGTCTTGTCTTTGCTGCACTGACAGTGGGACAGTTTAACTATTTAATGGTACAGAGTACGACTTGCAAAGGAAAGAAAGACATATCTTACCTTATTATTAAAAAACATATACATATATATGCGATTTTCCGTCATATTACTAATAACCCTGCTTGGTGACTGCACCCCCAGCTATTGGCTGAAGGCAGTATATTTTTAAAGTGTTGCTTTATAGAAGTTGAAACAAAACAAAAAACTATTAATGAATACCCACTCACTTCCACTAGTCGTGCAGGTCTTCATTTTTAAAGTGCGCCGACGTGCTGCAGCAGCATCCCAGTGTTTCTGATGGAGAGCACGGCCATTGGCTGGTTGGGAGGATGGGCCTCTGGGACGGACACACCCCCAGAAAATTGCGTCAGCTCGAGAAATATATTCACCGTACCCGGCTTCTGGCTGTCCTTAAAGAGAGGTTTATATAAAGCAGGAGGTAGTATCCAGCAGCCAAACATCCTGGAAGAGTCCTGACATCCATGAAGAGGTGAATTAAAGCTGCAGGAGCCTGAAATTGAAGGAAAAAGACTGAACTGGCAACAAGCTGAACAACCGGGCGACTCACGACAACAACAAAACATACTTTTTTTCCTCTTTTTTTTTTTTAAACATAGGTTTTTTTTCCTGTCAAAGTTACCAGCGACATTTTTGAGTCATTTCAGAAGCAGCTTCAACATGACTGTGTTCTGAGAGGAAGTCTGTCCACCGCCGCCAAGTTTGACTAAAGACAAAAGACAAGACGAAAAAAAAACCCAAGATAAATTCAGCCACAAAGCGCCGCCATGGACTCTGGAAAGGTAATAGTTCACTGTAACGCGTGTCTCATCTTAAACCAAGTCAAACCTGTTTGTTTTCGGAGTCGGTTTTTACTCCGTTCTGCTGTCAGTGTGTCTCACAGTAGACGGGGTTCACGGAGTTCAGGGTGAAATTTACCCATGAGCCACTTCCACATGGTTGAGATGCAGCCCAATACTGTACACGGCGCGCGAGGACCCTGCGTCATCATCACGCACTCATTAAATATGTTTGTGTACGTTTAACAACTTCAGGAGCTAATTTATAAACCGTATCACATTTATTAACCAGTCCAATACGTGTCTCCTGTTAGTAGTATCTGAATTAGGCAAAATCTTAATATAAACTCCTAATATCACTCAAGGTGTTTCGTAGACGTTTAAAAGTGTTAACTAGCTTATTTTATTGTTGTGTTATTGTCACCACGGTGCCGCGCGTGCGATCCCGAAGGCGCGCGCAGTATGTGTGTTTGGAAATGCATTATGCATAGCAAGCCTGTGTTTAAAGGGGGTTTCTCCGTGTAAGTGGGTAGCCTACGTGACCAGATACACGAGCTATTCTTGGCTCCCCCCAAAGGTCTTCACTGAGTGTATTAAGTGTTAGGGTCCTTAAAAATGTCAAGCTAACATTACAAAATTGTCAGGGTTAAGTGCACTGGTGATGGGCTGCAGGGGGTTTGCTGTCAAGTTTGTTATTATTGTTATTATTATTATTACTATTATTACTATTATTATTGTACATTGAGTGTTTTATCCTGTTAACCCAGGGGTGTCAAACTTTAGTTCAGGGTCCACATCAAGCCAAATTTGATCTGAAGTGGGCTGGACCAGTGAAATAATATAAAAATATATTTTAAAAAAAATAATGTCAACTCCAAACTTTCCTCTATGTTTTAGAGTGAAAAAATTAAAATTATGGGATGAAAATGTTGACATCTACCAACTATCCTTTAAAACAATGTGTATAACATGATTAAACTGAAATTTCTTAGGAAAACTAAGTGCAGTTTTAAAAATATTATATCTAAGTTTATCATTTACACATGTAAATTACAACTTACAGATCACAGTGGATCTACAAATGCACAAAATATTTAATAATAGGCAGAATATTAGTAAACTTGCACTTTAGATGTTTCAAAATGTTCTTATTTGTTTAGGTTATTCATACATTTTGGGAAATGACAGTTTGTTTTTGTGTAAATACAATAAAATGACATGAAAATGCTTACATTTACAAAGAGAAAAATTTGGAGTTGTGAGTATTTATAGGTTATTCTGATAGTATTTTACTGATCCAACCCACTTGAGATTGAATTGGTCTATATGTGGAACCTGAACTAAAATGATTAATATCTTCAGTGTAATTTTTGCATTTCACAAATTCATCCCACGGGCCAGACTGGACCCTTTGGTGTACCTGATTTGGCCCCCGGGCTGCATGTTTGTGACCACTGTGGTAACCCATCACCCAACATGAAATATGTAAACGACCCATACATACAGTAGAATAAAATAAAATATCTTTATTGTCATAGCAACATGTCCAACGGAATTTAAAAGTACCATTTAATCTGTACATCATACAAAATCTACTGTAAACATACGTAAAAAATAACAAGCAGAAACCCATTACTCAAATACATTATTCTACAGTGTTTCTATCAATTAGCCAGTAGTAACTGCGTTTTATTACTATTATTTTTACTGCTTTATAGAATATCACAGCTGCTTGTCATCATTACTTTCATTATTGACTGAGCTGCCAATTGTTTTGCTAATGGAAAATGGTTAAATTATCATATTAATCTGTACATGCATCGCGTGAAGATCAAAACGGAAAGATATTCAGTTTTCTTTCAGACACGAAAAAGGTCAGCTGCTATCATCACATTTTATGAGTCACAAAACCATATAAATGTTCATATCACTTATGAGGATGTAATTGACTTTGGTCTAATTTTACAGCTCAGGTTTATCCCGTATGAGGTTATGGATGTTTCACAGGAAGAGCTTAAGTACCATATATTGTACTATCAGAGGAGTTGTTATGCACCGTCTGTTAATAGTTGCAAAATACCAAAACAGAAGCTAAAAGTAGTTAAGTCTATAAAGTGTTTCTTATAAACATAACAAATGTTTTACAGTGTGTCTTGGTTATAGACTCTGATCTTCATTGTTCATAAAGTAGCCTATATGGCATGACTTATCATCTGTGATAATACTGTCTGTGTCTACTGGTGTGGTTGAGACCATACACTCAGCGCAGTGAAGCACGTAGGCTAAACACGTCTTCCTCATCCCAGTTTCTCATCGCTTTAAAACCATTTAAGCCCAGTGGTTGAGACTGGTCTGACATTATGGTTAGAAAATGTTTTCTTAGCTGTTTGATCTGTGTACACACTGCTTTCACCCTGCATGTTGTTCTGTCATGGCCCTTCAGCTGGACCAGTTTGTTGTGGACATGATGAAAATAGTTCCCTCTATTCCCAGTTTCCACTGTGGCATCCTCACAGCTGATATCCAAAGAGGGCCAGAGCGCACCAGGGGAATACGCTGTAGACAACCCCAGGGTATTAAAGCCTCCAGCCCCCACATTCTAGGATGTTTCCTTCATGGCTCTTTGTGTTTTGTTGCTCCCACTAGTTTTGAGCTGTTTTGGCTTCTCTGTGGCTGAACAGTTTTTAAACACTGCCTAATTAAACATCTTGTGATCTGGATTTACATACCTGGCTTGTGCTTAGTGTTGCTGAAGTATTTACAGATGAAGTTGAGCACGTCAGCAACTGATGTCAGTGCTCAGGGGAAGCTTAGATTCTGCAGAACGTGGAAGAAACACAACTTGACTTCCTGCAAACTATCAATGATTGACAGATTTGTTAATGTTTAAAGACATTGCAGACTTCACAATGTGCCAAGGCTACCATTGTTTCATCAAGGTGTGGTCCTGTTGATGTCAAACAATCAACCAGGGTAGTTGTTATAGGTAGATGCACTCCATCATTTTATCCTAAGGTTTCATGAAATTCCTTCACAGCAGCTATATTTAAATTGCACTGTAGTTGTTGATCCATGTCACACTGCAATTCCATCAAAACATAACATTAATGACACCTAACGTCACATTGTAAACCCTCTTAAGAACTCAAATCTGCTTTGTTTAAACCTGAAAGCCCACTTCCAACCACTTATTTCCATGAAATAATGGTAATTCAAGGTCAAGCATACAGTTGACCTCACCTCCTTTACATTTACAGCCTCTAAACATTCCGTTTTTAACAGGCTTGACAACTCAACCTATTGTGATTGAAGTCCTGGACCAAATACCAGATATACATTGTACAAACTTAATTGCAGAGGCTTAAATTACTCTCAATTATTTCCATGTCAACCATCTGACATCTCCTTATGCCTTGCTTAAGGCAGTCCAGTAGATTTACTTTCATCTGCTCCCTTCAGTATGTCTTACAGTGTAACTGTCAGCCACGTTTTAATGAGACATAATGAGGCTTTGCTGAAAAAGTTGGGATTATAGATCTAGGAGGAATTTAATTGAAATGAACAAGCAAGCGTAGAGAGGATGTTTAATTCACTTTCCAGAGAGACTAGATTATTTTGTGCACAAAGTCCTGATCCCTGCCTCATTAGGTGAAATGGTTTGTACATTACGTATAAAAAAGCCTCTTTTGATTTCACCTCTCAATTAAGATTAGGTTGAATAAATCAGAAGTGATGCAAGGCTGTGAACTTTGACGTTAGACCTCTAAATGTTTGCTCTCACTTCTGACAGTGCACTGTAAATTTTTAAATAAGAACGATACAGAGCCAGGCTGAACTTTTAGGATCTTGTGATACGAGTTAATTTCTTACCATTTATATTATAAATGGAGAGACTGCACAAAAATATTAATTTCAGTCTTTTAGGGACCTCAGGGAATAAATAAAGTCAAATAGCATCCCATCACATGCAGCACAAACAGGCTAACATTAGTCATATTGTCTTCTCTTACTTGAGCTACATCAGTTATTTATTCCAATAAGTCATTGAACCTATAAAAGTATTTAAAACAGCATAGGTCAGAGTAAGGAGGCTACGAGTCGAACAGAGCTGGGATGGGAGGAGATGAGGACAAGGCACATATTGGATTCCCCCCAGCTGTGTAAACTGAGACTGAAGAGGTGACGTATGCAAGGACGTGGTGGTAGCTGCGTAGGCATTCACAGAGATTCTGGTGTGGTAAAGAGGAAGCACAACCAAACTACTAGACTGTTTCTGCTTCTATTTAACTCTACTAGTTGTACGTACACCAATGGAAACTCTTCTTGAGTGTGGAGTTGATGAGTCACTGACTTTGTAAGGTTATGGCCAAAATACGACAAGATCATTGCTCACAGGAAAAGAGTCACGTTTGGCAGAGGGAAACATGTTTAAGAGGTATTTTCAACATATAAAGAGGAGAAACTGCAGCAGCTCTTCGACTGTTGATGGTTACAACAGTCTTATGTACCAAATGTACCGGAGTAAAGGTCTTGTTTCACCTTTTCTGTGGCACTGACAAAAAATGCAGCCTGTTGGAGAATCTTATCTACAGATCTTTTCCTTCTTTTCTGCCTGTCAGACTTGTCAAATTGCATCCCATTCACACCTGCAGTACAGTTCTACATATTTTAAAGCGCAACTTTCTATACATAGTTATGTAACAAAGCTGAATGCCTTTTTAATAACAATTTTAAAGATTAACAAGTGGTGCCTGGAACAACAAACCCCGCCCCTCGCAAACGTTTTACCCGATGTCCTCTATTTCTTATCATTGCAAAAGAGCATTTTTGGTGACCTTGACTTTAACCTACATTCACCAAAATTTAATTGGATCTATTCTGGACCACCTCACTCCTTTCCTGAAAATTTTCATGGAAATTGGTCCAGTAGTTTTTGTGCTTAAGTTGCTGACAAACAAACAGACAAACCTAGCTTCCCCTTCAGGAGGAGGGGCAATTATACGCATTACTTTCACCCAGACAGCTAAACATTGTGGGCCCTTTCATAAAATTCTCTATCTTGTCGATCTATGTCACACAATTGTAATAATGTCGTCATATACGGTATGTGTTATAGGTCATCTACTTTACTTTCTGTAAACATGCTGGGTGCAGCCAATGTGGTTTTCCTGTTGACACTCATTTTCGAGTCATGTAAGAAAAAAGTAACAAAAAAACATGACAAAAACTTCTTAAATTTTTCTTAAATTTTTTATTTATTTATTTTACAAAGGCACAATCCAGTTATAAGTGTGTGTGTGTCAGAATTTTATAGTTGACAGAGCCTAACCCTGGTTATATATTTATACCTTTTAAGCATTTGTAATTTTATTTTACTAAATAGTAGTTTATAAGTTACTTTTATGTCAGTACTAAATCCTAAACTGCAGAAGAAGGCTCCTGAACTGGCTTAATTGCATTTCACTATAGGTAACAGGGCCTGGTGTGTAAATGTTTGCCACGATCTTTGTTTTCTATAGTGTTAATTTACCAGGGTGACATGCTTTGTGTCTGAGGCTGTTGTCAGTGTTTACTCACTAAGTCACAACCGGCTGAAGCAGTGACTCAACAGAAATGTGTCCTGCATTTCCTCCTTCAACACATGTCCTTCTCCCTACATGCAAACAGGACACATTTACATGGCACATTGAGGTATTTACATGAAGGGAGGAGGGGAGGGGAAATTATGAGTTCCTGCTAATATCATATATCCTGAATGTTTAATAAACATTTTGGGACATGTCAAAGCTGAAGTTTTAACATGAAAGCATAGTTGTTTTCATGTGTCTAGTAAAAATAAATAAATCCTAGCACCACAGGACGGTTTCAACGTCCAACTGAATGCCCATGGCTTATATACAGCCACATGCATACACACTATTTTTAATTTTTAATGTCCATAAGTAAATGGTTAAGGAGAGAAAATAGGAACATTTCATATAAGCTGAGCAACAGTGACTTATCATTTTTTGACTAGCCACATTTAACCTGCTGAGTCATTCTGCTAATATGGTTTAATATCAGAGTTACAACAACAAATTACTATAATAGTCATATTTTAAGGATAACCACAAAGATTTTTTATTGGCTCTAACTCTATAAATGGCATCAAAGAGTGTAGACTGATCTGCAAATGAGAAAAAAAAACATTTAAATGCATCATGGTGGGAAGTTTTTGATATTCTATAAACTAAGGCAGTGGTTCCAAACCTTTTTTGGCTCGTGACCCCATTTTAACATCACACATTTCTGGTGACCGCAGACATTCGAGATGGAAACTTTTTTTTTTTTGCTAAAATTCATTTGTTTTTGACCATGTAATAGTTTCCTATACTATGTTGCAAATAAATGTTAATTTTGGACAACATTTAGTCTATATAATGTATATTATTGTGGATGGAGGCAGAAAAAGCCAGGTTCAGATTACTACGCAAAGTGAGAATTTTATTTTCCGAAGCTGCAAATTAATACTGAACAAACAAAACTCAAAATTATGAAAGAGCTGCTGCATCTTAAACCGACCATAATGGACATTTGGCAGATAAACAGAACCACAGTGCTTCAGTTTCAGCTTCACAGTTTGTCATGTCTTTTATGTATTGTGATTATCTCTCTCAACTCACCATATATTTTTTATGAGTACGTTTTTTATTTTTATCATTTACTAGAAACTTCAGGCGGCCCCATTTGAGTTCCAGGCGACCCCGAGGTTTAAAAACACTGAACTAAGGATTAAATGTATTAATAGTCAAAATAACCAGAAGACTATTAACAGATATTTTCTATAGTATCCAACCTGTTATCCAAAAAGTTGTAGAGATCTATTCTGCAAAGAGA
>JAPTYQ010000023.1:4797769-4814053 GCA_029814465.1 Ostorhinchus cyanosoma
ACTGGTCTGGGTCATTGTGATTTACCACATGCGCAGGAAGAGTGAGGACTACAGCATCACCAACACAGGTTTGAACAATTCACAGTAACTACCTGTAGACATGTCTCCATCACTGTATTTTTTTTTTTTTTTTGTGGAAATTAATGTGGTATAAAAAACATTTAACTCGCATGAATGATCAGCTGGATCCACATCTTCTATTTGGATATTCCAGAAAAATAACAAGTGCAGCTGGTTGTAAATACACTGTAGAAGAACCCCATGTATTCCTTAGGTTTGATCTGGGAAATGGCAAAGAACGAGCCTCCTTTTCTGTTCTCTATCACTCATACGGGTTTATTTGCTCTAAACCAGTCGGGTTTTTTGTATATTTCAAATTTGCTCAAAAACGATACAGAAAGATGGCCAGGTGGTAATGCGCAGTTACTCATTGGATTGAAAATTGTGTGGTTGTGTTAGACATAACTCACTAAATGTGTCTATCTTTTGCAGATGAGATGAATTTGCCAGCGGACATCCCCAGCTACCTTTCCTCTCAGGGTACTTTATCCGAGCCTCAGGAAGGATACAGTAACTCTGAGGCTGGAAGCCATCAGCAGCTGATGCCTCCTCTCTCCAATGGATATGTCCATAAAGGCACTGATGGTGAGTGATCATTTTAGATGTGACCATTGAATGATAAACTTCATTTCAAACATAAGTAGGAATAAAATGTAAAGGTGAGATTTCTTCTTTTTGTGTGATTTTTACTTTTGATGTGGAGTAATTGTGTAATTTCAGTGTTATATGCTTTTGTTTGTCACTGGGAAGGGAGTTTATATAGCCAATGTTAATATTTATCATGTTTAATTTTTTTTATTGACATACAGTCATGGAAAAAAATATTAGACCATCAAAAGTCCTCAAGAACAATCGTTATGCAATCAATTACTAACTCCTGTGTGTATCATGTGACTTAAACAGATAGAAAAGAAAACATGAATGAATAAAAGCACGGTTTTTGTCAGTACAATGACATAGATATTGATTTAAGAACTGAAGTGATTTTGATTGTTGTCAAGAAAACATGGAAAATGGATACATATCAGCTCTGAAATTAAACTCTTATGAGCTATTTTTGTTATCATTAAATTTGTCCAAACTAATATACCTTTAGTTGTACCAGGCATTAAAATGAAGAAGAATTGAAGAAACCAAGGGGTGGTCTAAAAAATTTTTCAGCAACTGTAAATGAGCACTTTTAGATTCACAGTAAAATGTGCCTTTTACCCTCGGCCCTCGCTGCAGAGTATTGTCTTCAGTTTGTCGTCCGTCCGGATGTGCAAAAACTTTGCTGTGCACTGATAAGTCAGGTCACTGGGTGGCAGTAGTACGACTGATAAGTCAGGCTGAGGGTTTTGAAGTGTGCACGTTATGTTTGATATTCCTGAACTGATACTTTTTTCTTGATAAGAAAAAATAATGTGCTAAATGATTACTGATAACTCGTTTCACATGATATTCTTGTGTGTTCATCTGATGGGTTAGGTTTATGTTTATACTTTGATACATCATTATGTCAAATCAAGAAGATTATAACATAACATCATGACAAGAAATCAGACTGGTTTGAGTACTACAAACTATCCTATGTAACATATAACTGCTGTGACAGAAAGTAAACCTCACATTTTATTTATCTTCAAAAACGAGGCTTTTTTGGAAGTACTGTTAAGTATTTAAGGCACCTCTGGATGCCTTGTTATCTTGTTTTTCATGTTCGTATCAGATCCCTGGTGAAACTAGACACTGACTAATTATCATGTATGTCCCAGGTGTGTGTTATGGAGACACAAGCAGTGAGGTGGAAACTGAGGGGAATAACATGCTGCACTGTAGGATTGGCTCTTTGTTCACTGGCCGTAGCAGTTTCCAGCCTGGAGAGTCCCGCGAGGGACTAAGTGGAGTCCCTACAGGTTAGTGTCATCTACACATTAACACGCATATGATCTTTCCTGCAAATAATGTTTTTATGCTTTCTGGGAACTGTGATAATTCATCGGTTAACATCAATAATGTATTTTTATGTGCCCTTACTGGCAACATTTTTATGAGTAAGATTTGTCAGAAAAGGCACACGTTGCTACTTTATAAATGAATGTTTGGATTGGTTCAGAATTTCTCATTTGGTGCTTTCATAGTTGGAATTATTTTACATATATATTAAGGAAGTTTTTTTTCTTTTTAAAGCCATGTTAATGTATTTTGGCACTGGCAAAACCTCCTAACTAAAGTTAGGAAAATGCAAACCATAAAGCTCAAAAAAGACGACGCCTGTTCTGATTGTTTGTCTCAGCTGGAGCTGGTCCATTGGTCATCTGCTCTGACTGCTACGACAACGCCAACATCTACTCTCGAACGCGGGAGTACTGCCCCTATGCCTACCTGGGGGAGGATGACCCCCTGGACAAGTGTCTACCAGGCCTCAAGGAGAGCTTCACTGAGCATGCTCAGAATGAGGACTCTGCTTTGGAAAGCCTCATCAGCAACCAGTACTCGTCCGGGTTTCTCACGTCACATGACAAAAGCCTCAGTAGCCACACTCCCCCTGAACACTGCACTAATGGTAAGAAGACAAAGAGACATTCCAAACTTCCCTTCAGATGATAACGATGACAACACCATTCTTGTCTTTTTTTGGGGGGGAGGTTGTTTAATTTTAATATAATTTGACTGCAAAAAGAAAAATGAAAGTTTGTTTCCTTCCTTTATTCCCATCTTTGCTTAAGGTCTTTTTATCATTTCAGACTCAGACTAACTTTATTTTATCCCTCTCTGCAGTCCTGTAGTCCAAGTTTCTGTGTATCATGAATTTTTATATCATTGTCAATGTTAATTATACACACTGACAAACATCAGTCAACATGTTTATACCACCACCACCTAGAATAGTAAAATCGCAGCTTGTCTGCTTTGCTCATCTGTTTTCTCACTATAACCACTCCTATAGATTTCTTGCAGTCAAACAGGTTTGCTTTATAGGAGCCCTGGTTATATTGATTTGAGACTAAACTGAAGGCTGTTGAAAGCAACAGATTTGTAGTCTGCGTTATGTTCAACATGAACTCTTCATTGCTCAGAATTATTAGTGTGGGAACATCATCAAAGTCGTATCCCAGCATGACTTGCTCTGCACTTACTATTAGGTGTTACTCTGCATTCATGCCGACCTTTAGACTTAGCATGTTAAAACCTGCACAAATCCCACTTCCAGGCAAAATCTGTTTTATACAGATACATAGAGCCCCGTGAGGCTTTGGAGGGTTGTTCATGTAAGTTCTTGCAGGTTAAATGCAAATGTAGATGTCAGAAATGGGTGGAAAAAAATGATTGAATGCAGTTTAATAACTTTTTGGTCGTGCATAAATCGATGTGTCGTCTCTGCTCTTTTCGTAGACTCCCTCAGCAGGTCTCTGTGGGGAGAAGGGGAAGATCCATCGTCAAAACCCCAGCCAGTCATTTCGCAGCTCCCAGTGACTGTCCACAGGACCCCTGCTCTGACTTCCACCGCCGATGTGGAAGTTGAACGGAGCGATGCAGAGGCTGACCGCTTCCCCCACCAGTGCACACAGGACCACAGAAGTGCCTCTAATAGGACTAACCCACAGGAGCACCACGCTCCCACATAGGCCCCAACACTCACCCACGGTCTGCCTCTGACTCCTTGTCGCTGCACCCTCTCCTTCACCCACTACCTCCAAAGAGACTTCCTCACATTCTGCCAAAGATGCTCTCTTGTATGTTTACATTCCCCTTTCACTCAAGAGGACATGCTCAAGTTCTCCACTGTGGAAAGACTGCTGTTAGGCTGGAAAAATGGACCAGTGATTAAAGTGACCTCCTCTCTGACACCTCCACTTCTGCAGGATCCCATTCTCCCACATCTTCCACTCCTCTTTATTCTCTGTCGAACAGAGAAAGCTATGAATGTATGCTTCAGAGCCATGTCGGATGCTGCCATGAGTAAACACAAGCCATGGTCGAACCTTCACAAGCTCTTTCCTCCGTCCCTGCTGCTGTGGGGCTTCGAGTTTGTGCCAGTGCTTTTCTCACTGGCAGTATTCTCCTCATTCCCAGTAGAGACACATTAAGGAGCAGCCTACGTGATGACTTTGAACAGATATTACACACCACCTCTTCCCAAGTGGGGAAATAAGGAGTTTAATGGGGGGGCGAGTGTAGTCCCCTGACCAGCAGTTTGTAAAGAACCTCGAAAGCAAACGTCCCACATTCCCACAGCTGCCCCTACTGACCTAAAACGATGCTGTCTGGTACTTTGTTATGCAATTCCCAGAGACGGTGACACCAAAATGTGGTGTATATTATGAATATATAGTATATATAAAATATCCTATATCGACTGTATCCGATATTTTTTTTGGCCATGGTCAAATGTAATTATTAATTCTTTGATTTTTTTTTTTTTATCTCTTCGTTGGGGTATACGATTTTTGCACATGTGACAATCATTATTTGCTGGCTATTTCCTATTGGTTATCTATCAGATGGCCTTTTTAACAAGCATTCTCAGTAACCTCAATCAGGTGAATTTTTTACAATATGCACTGATTTGTTTTCACTTATCACACCCTGCAGGCACTTAATTTAAAGGTGGTACACATTAATATGCAGTGCTGTTTTTCTTTCCTTCATTATCAAGACCTTCACTTACCTTTCGAAGATATCGACAAGCAAAGGTTTTCACTCGGGACTGTGAAAATAAGAATGTATTGTATTATTTTCTACATGTATGTACTGTATGTGTACATAAGACTAGTAATCTATTAAATTCCGTGTCCTAGTAATCTATTTGCAGAAAGGTTTGAGACATAAGCTGCAGTATCTTCAGAAACACTACCCTTATTTATTGTCAGTCTGTGTTGTCCCAGTGTTATCCTGTTGTTCCAGGTGTTGAATAACAAAACAAGATGAAACAAGCTACAAATAGTGTTGAATGATTTGGTGTTATTGGCATTTTCAGTGAAAAGCAGTAATTACACAGATGCCAGCTTTGGTAAATTGAACTGTTTGCACTTGTTGGTTACTGCCGTGCCTCAAGGAACGGCCACGTTCATTTACAAAGTTGAATATCTACTTTAATAATGCTTCTGGTTAATGCACTTCAGAGTGAATAGGATATTACTGGCTTTGCGCAATAACATGTTTGATTTCAACAGATTTTTTTCATAGACATCATGTCATACAACAGACTCCAACCTTGTTCAAAAAGTTTATTTAGTGAATATTAAGTTACACAAGTTCATCATTAACTAGTTACTTATCATATTCTACTTCTAGACCATGATCTGTTTTCCCTTAATAACCTCCTGACTGCTGCTTTCTGATATTAAGTACGGATTTTAAAATTTTTTGGGGGGGGCAAGAACGAGAAGTTTTTTTGTTTGTTTTTAGGGAAAACTGCAGTCATGGCCCTGCAAATCAATTTTAAAGAACCGATACTGATACACAATTTTCATGTCTCCTAATCCGCAGTTTGTTAATAGTGACTGTGTATTAGGGTGTAATAGTTTATAGCGATAAACCAGACTGCTACTTTGTGTTCACACGAACGATAAAAATCATTAATGCTGAAAATTTATCTACGACATGAATGCGTGATAATGTCATTTGTCGCTGTTTTTCCAGTGTAATGTTACAAACCGTAACATGGCCAAAATTCCTTGTTGCTGTACATGGGTTATGATATTTAAGCTGCAGGTCGTACCTCTACATCGCTGTACTCATTGCACATGTGATCTCTATTGGTTTGCACTCGTTTATTTAATATCTTTTCCAATAATGCTTGCCTCTGATTACCAAATCTGTCAATTCTAATCCTATTCCTTTGAAAAAGATCATGCCCATCAGGTGTTCGTTCGTAGCCAAGGCAAACATCAACCTGCCTGTTCATTTCCTCGGTACTTTAGACACACACCCTGCGTAAGTAGGAGCAGATTATTATTTCTTGTAAGTTTTTTTTTTTGTTTTTCTTACCGCTGTCCTAAGCCCATTACACGCCCATCTGGAATGACGGAGAGATTTTAATGGAATTGTACGAACAGTGCCGCATGTCCTGCAGGCAAACATGAATTCACTGCCCAATATTTTCTGCCAATATAGCATAAAGTAATGTGCATTTTTTAATTGTTTTAGTCTCAACGGTCTTTGTGTTTATACCAAAGTTTAGCAGTAAATGCTCTATCGATTCCCCAATGCTGCTTTTTTTTTTGTTTTATGTATTGTCAAAGTTTTGCATTTTGTTTTCAGTAGTATTTTTTTGGACTTTGTTTACCTGTACATTCTGTAAAGCATGTCTAAAGAGCCTTTTTGTTACATAACCATTACTCGAACATTAAACATGAATTCTGATAATCTGGTTTGTTTCATGAATGTCTGCTTCAGCACGACGAAATAATGCCACAGATGTTACATGATAGTTATTTTCACTGCTTATTTATTTGTTGAGGCTGATTTTGTGTATTTATGTCAAATGTCAACATTTACAACCAAAAACAATGTAGAAAAACGATCGAAAAGGAGTGAGATGAAGTGCAACTTATACCCCCGCTCTTTTATCACATCTTCCACTACTGACCAAAGTTCCATGTCAGCTCCACAAAATAACTTAAAAAAATCTGTCAAAAAAAAATCTATTCTGTCCAAGCCTGCACAAAACAGAAAAATATCCAAAATAAAGTGTCCATTTTAAAGCAGCATTCTTAAAGCTCCTCCTGAGACCCACCAATGCATTTTTGTCCTCTATTGGGGACAAAAGTTTTGCAGTTTTACTTCAAAAATGCTGTCCAATGCAAAGGACATGCCATTAAAAAAATAATATATAAATAAATATTTTAAAAATGTATCTGAAAAAGCTGTTGCATTATGCACTTTCCAATCAAGACAATTATTTAATGTAAAACAGATAAAACTTTCATCTTCCTGGGTCTCAGGAGGATATTATATATTACACTGTATTATACGTTGTATATCATAATAAATTTTCCATAATCATATAATTTCTATACATTATATATATTGCGTAATAGTACACTATACATTAATACAATGATATAACATTATAAAATGGTAATGATTACATTGAATATAATATATATTATATTACATATTTACAATCATATAATATACATTATATGCATTATACATTAATTATACACAATAATTTAATTATATATCATAATTATATACATTATATATTAATACATTCTACAATGTTATAACAATATTCTAAAATAATTATGTATACGTTGCATATCAGACATTTTAAAACATTACTTATATAATATGTGATAATATATGAGTTTGTCTGTTATACAAGTTAGAAAATATATCAACTTGTAGCTACTTCATTTGATTATTACTTATTAATATTTTCTTTCATTTCAATCATGAATCAAGAAAAAAAAAAGAGTGGTTTTAGTTCTTCTGCAAATCCAGCCGCAGCGTCTTAATCACTGGGTGTGTCAGACAATGTTTTAACAGGACAAACCACCCAGAATCTGGATTGGGTTTTTTTTTTCCAAGACAATACAAAGCCAGTTAATATAGGACTTAAAACTATCATCACTCTTGTTGAGAAAAAAGACCTTAATTTCACTAGTACCTCCCTCGTAAATCCTGCACAATCCGAGGAGTTTTATCTGACACTGCTTGAGTCTTTTAAAGTCTGCAGCTGGTTTGGATCTCTGCTACTTTCACTGGTCGCCATCAAAGACACCATAGCATTGTTAATCATCCTCTCCAAGATGATGAATTATTCAATGCAATGTCCAGGGCGGCAACTCTGTATTTAAGCCCAGACATCTAATGCATCACATCCCCAGACCTGAAACTACTGCTGCTTTATAAATACTACAGAAGGTGTGTTTCCTCTGTCTAGTTAAAACCGGCCTGTGTCATCTCCACAGACAGATGAGTGTCCTATGAGTCAACACAACTCAATTGTCCAAGTGCATCAAGTTGTTTTAGAGTGTTTTTTTTTTTTTTTTTTTTGGCTGTGCATCATTTATAACAAGCTGTGAAACACAATTAGTTATCCTGAAGAGACCTTTACAAAGTTTCATTAACTTCCAAAGACAGACTTGCCTTTAGTTTTGCATCATCTTGGATTTTTGTTTAACCCTATACTGTAACACCAAACGTATTATATTTGATTCCTGAGTTTTGAAACCTTCTACATGATATTGTTTCTTGAAAAAGCTGATTTATACAATTAGATACATGCAATACTCAGGTAATCCACCAGGAAGGAGGAATTCATTCTCCAGAGGCCTTTCCAGTGACACTACAGCAGGGGTCACCAACCCTGGTCCTCAACAGCTCCTATTCTACATGTTTTAGACAGATCCCTCTTCCAACACACCTGATTCAAATGACCAGCCTGTTATCAAACTCTGCAGAAGCCTGATAATGACCGTCAGGTGTGCTGGAAGAGGGAAACATCTAAAACATGTAGGATAGGAGCTCTACTGGACCAGGATTGGTGAAATTAATGAGGAAGGAGGTTGAACTTTGCCAATTTTGAAAAGGAATTACCATTTTGTTAGACGTTTTTTTGTCTGTTCCAAAATAATAATAATAAAAAAAACATATTTTACTCAATGTACCAATATGATACACAGTTGAAACACATACATGGAAATAGGTATTTGAAAGAAACAAACAAAAAAAAAGGTTATTCAGAAGAACCAAAAAAGGCTCCAGTTTCAAATTTCCTGTCAATGATTTAATGGTTCAGGCTTCACAGGGTTAAAAATCAAACTCCAGTAATATTTATCACTGAAACCAAACGTGTAAAGACAACATCCATACTTTTACACACCATGCATGTATACTTGTCACATACATTTTTCTTTTTGAGTTCCTGCAAAACCTCTTTGGCCATGAAATATGTAGTTTTCTCAAGTAAAAGGTCAGATTTACAGACCTGAACCTACTTATGTCATGTCATTTATGCACTTAACAAACCTCCAAATAACAATCTCTTTGTTATTAATGATTTAATCAATGTAGTCATTATGTGGGGCCTATATATTATGCCTGGGAAGATGCAGTTGAAGGCAGTCAGGCGTGTAAGTATGGAAGCGTAAATCAAAACCTCTGGGATGGATGAAACTATGGTAAATACTTTGAAATACTCTGCTTGTGTCAGTAGGTGGAGTGGTTGAGACGCACTTACAATCACTGAATCAACGCAATGATCAGTGAACTTTTCCTCCTCTGCTTATTTACCTCTCTTTTATCCAAATTAAGGCTCATGGTGAAGTGTTATTTTGCTTTGGACGCTTCAAAACACCATGATCTTCTGCGCGCATTTTTATTTTTTTGGATTATATGTCATAATTGCGCGTTTTAAACACAGAATACGGATCCTAATGCTCCAAATGTAGATGAAAAAACATGTTTCTCATTCAAAGACACAGATGGAATGATGGTAAACAGCCAGCATTTGTCTGTCTATACTGTTTTTTTGTTTTTTTGTCGATTTAATACCACTGTGCGCCGGAGGATGGAGCCAACGCGGACGTACGACTGAGCGTAAAAAGGGACGTTTCTGGAGCCTCGCTGCGTCTCTCTTGGCGGTGCCAGGTGTGTTCAAACCTGTAGCAGACAAACGCTCGCAGATGTCTCTCAACTCAGTCATGATGGGCTGGATCTCCGCTGCTTAAACCGCCCACAGATGTACGCCAGTGCCCGTGTTTCCAGTTTGCAGTCTGCGCACAGGTATGAGGGATTTCTCGTTGACGCGCTATCACAGCGACAGATACTCAGCAATACACCACCGAGTGAGTAAGATCCACACTGTTTACGTCTTGTTTTGACAACTTGACATCGGGAGAAGACGGTGGAGAAGGAGAAAAAAACCCAAAAAACGCAGATGTGGTTCCAGAGTAGCGATGGAGAACATTACGCACTGATTCTTGCTTTTTAAAAACCCATCTCGCCGCTATCAACTCTTACTGTTTTACGCACAGGGAACGCTTGGAAATATTGCAACCCAGGCAACTGTGCGCACACAAACCCGTGGGATGACACACCTCAAGAGGCGGATTTGAAGGTTAAAAAGGGTGAGAATCAGCCTCATAAATGTCAAGGAGATGAAATCCTCAGCTGGTCAGGAGGAGAAGAAGAAGAAGAAGTCAGGAGGGTTTATTAGGCCGCGTCACTTTGCGCTCATTTAACAAGAACACACCGAGGCGATCGAAACCAGTTCAATCCTTAGTGAAATAAAAAAAAAAAAAAAAAAAAGGGAGTAACCATGTCCAGAACACTGAAGAAGAAGAAACACTGGTCTGGTAAAGTGGTGGAATGCGCAGTATCATGGGGGAACCTGGGGGACTTTGGCTCCGTGGTGGAGGTCCTCGGAGGCGCAGAGCTGGGACAGTTCCCCTACCTGGGCCAGATGAAGCTGGACGTGCTGGTGTGTCACGTCGGGAAGCTGCCCTACTACGGTGACGTTTTACTGGAGGTGAACGGGACCCCAGTCAGTGGACTTACAAACCGTGACACCCTGGCTGTCATACGCCACTTCAGGGAGCCCATCCGTCTGAAGACCGTCAAACCAGGTGCGTCCCTGCTTTCTTTTCTCACCTCTGCTTTTGTGTTCTACCTGAGCATCCACAAAAACTCAATCATGATGAAGGGATCAGCACAAAACATCCTCAAACTATAAAGATGGTGCACAGAAACATCAATGTGTAGATTTGGATTGTTCTAAACATGTGTGTATCCAATATTAACATCCACTCTGTATGGTTTTATAAAAGAACACCCTAATCTTCTACTGGAAACCTACTGTCCTGTAACATCTAATTGGCCAATTCTCTCACCACTTTCTCTAGGAGATCGAATAGTGATAATGGTAATGATGGCATGTAGCCCAGTTGGAGCCTTCCAGACTAAGTGCACTTACATGCATAGGAATAGGCCTAATTACATCCTCCATTATTCAGGCTACTTTACTGTCCATCGGCCACAGAAGCTATAGAGTCCCATCACTCCACATGGAGTTCTCTGAGGATGCTCCCTCCCAGACACACTGATGATGAGATTTAATGGCTGTGATAGTGATTCCTTACTGGTTCTGACTCAACTGGAGATGGTTCAGGTACTGGAATGACAGTTGTGTTTTACAAGGCTTGCTGCTGTACTCATGTGCTGGAGCTGGAAGGTCTAAATAACAACTGAGACTGTTCAAAAGGTTACATCAGCAGCAGCAGCAGCAGCAGCGGTAGCAGCAGCTGAGTCCCACGCCCCCCAGCCAGGATCCCTGAAGATCAGTTGTATTTGTGCACATGCATACTTATAGTGTGCATCTGTGCATGTGTGTAGCAATTCCTTAGTGTTTTATTGTTTACATTTTTAGTAATATTCTATTGTTTTAAGGGAAAAAAGCAAACCAGAGATGAAAGTAAAAGAAAACGTTTGCTAAAGATTTATGAGTCCAGTGCCTAACAGTGCGCTCGCACATGAGGATATGTGTGTATTTCATGGCTCTATACTCCCCAGAGCTCCTAACACCACGCTCTCTGCCCCACTAACCAAGGATGATTAATAAAGGGCATGGAGGAACGGGAGAGCAAAAGAGGGAGAGTGACACAAAGAAACAGAGGGAGAGAGGCATAAAGAGAGATGGGGAGAAAAAAAACCATCCCTGCCTTTAGCTTCAGGCTGAACTCCCACGCGAGGCTGTTTTTTTTGCTCTTTAAAGCTCATTGGGAAGTAATAAGTGGCAAGGATGGCGAGATTGTTCATCACCTATTTCTTCTCTGTCATCGTTATCGGCGTTTGTTTGACTGGCCTAGTTCGATTTGGTTGTACGTGAGGTTGCACGCGCCGTGGATCGACTCTTTGAAGTTCTCTTTGGGAGAAAGCCTCACAAAGCCCCTCTAGCGTCAGCGCACAGATGGGGTTGTTATATTGTATGATTACGTTCTGTGCATGTCCACGATCTGTGTATATACATTCATGTGTGGTAGCCTCATGTTTAATTCACACCTCTTGCATAATTGACTTAGCGAGTGGATTTTCTCCACTCTGATGGAGGCAGTGGGCCTAGAGGATCAGCTGTTACCAGGAAGCTGTGATGGCATGATGGCGGCCGGCAGCGATGGACGGGCTCTTTGGGTTCTACCAGATGTTCCCCTACGCTCCTCTCAAGATCCACTGCCTTGCCTCGCCCTCTGGAGCTGGTCGTTTTTTTTTTTTTTTGCCGTGCGGCTGCTGACAGCTGGGGTGGAGCTGAGAGGCAAGACGTAGTGCGAAGAGATGTGAAGGCAGAAATTGGGATTAGCAGAACAGAGAGAAGAGAGAGCGCAGAAGAACACAGAGAAAGAGGGAGACAGGATGCAATATGCAAGTCTCTGTGGAGGCTATTATCTATCTCAGCCATTGATCGAAAATGAATGCAAGCTGAAAGAGTTGCGGCGCTTCACTTAGTTTGCTGGAGCTTGCCAGTGATGCGTCATATATTCTCCATGGGATGACAGAGGGGGCTGTTCTCATTCACACGACCTCACATACGTACCCTTTCACTGCTTTGAAATGAAGAAGTTTGCGCTCTAAGCCCATCTTACCACTTCATATCACACTGAGGTGGATGTGCCTGTTCCTCCAGTATCTTTGATTAAGCTGGAAGATGCGTCTCTTAAAAAGCTCTGTGCTTAGTACAGCAGTCTATTTTCTTCTGGAGCCCCCCCCCCCCCAGCTAGGAATAAGAGAGGATGTGTGATGAAAAGGTTTATGAAGGGCATCCCAGAATTCCTTTCCTTTCCTTTCCTTTCCTTTCCTTTCCTTTCCACTGCTGTTATTTTCTGCCATGCCTCCTATATGTTCCTGGTTTCAGTCACCGTGCAGTCAAAACATACGTTCAACCTGTTTGCAGTTGAATGGATGATGACTTTGATGTGAGATAGTCATTTCATGTCGTGGTATTTTTCTGGAGCTGCTGCAACGAGCCCACTCTGGTTTTCCACATGACCGATATTACACGTGTGTGAAAGTTTGTAACATACATGAATGGATTTTTAAAAAAAGGGTGTGTACTGGTAAGAATCTGGTGATAGGATACATCGCAATATATCATGATACTGTTAAAAAGGTGATATTTTTTTTTATTTTGTTTCTTTTTTTTTTAAAGATTTCCGGGAAAATTTTAATTACACCAGAAATATGCACAAATACTAAACTTTCCTCTGTAAACACTTAAAGTACAGGATTTAGATAAAAGAAAGTTTTAATATCTGGCTTTACCAGTACAAAAAACCACACATGTAAAATAAATACATAAAATGATGTTTTACAGACATTACAGTTAAAATGTTCACATTCTATTAGTTGTGAAAAGAATGTGTAGACTTCATAACATTATTTTTGTGTAATCCCACCATGGAACTAATATCTGCCTCTTTCAGACATTAAAAAGTGCCTTTAGGATGCTTGAAATAACCATTATTTAACAAAATACTGTAATAAATTTGAAAAAAGTACATGCATGACCTGCAATATCACAATACTACGTTTATAGCGTACAAACAACTGAGCAAAATACTCATGTGACTGTAGAAATTAATGCTGTCAAATGATTAAAAGTTTTAATCAGAATGATCATAGCGTTGCTGCGGATTCATTTCTATTAATCATGATTAAATATCATTCATTTTAAATCTACAGTTATCATGTTTCATTTTGCATGAGTAAACAGACTCAACAAAGAAGGGAATGTGAACGCACTTAATGTGTTTGTTGTAAACTGAACGACATGTTACCCAGTGCTAGCAGAGTCCCTGACTAACGTATACTTTGCATTAATGTGGTATTTTAAGCTGAAAGTGCTTCAGTGGAAAGAAAACTCCTTCCTGTGTGTATAATACTTTATATCAGTCAACTGTTCCGTCTTTGTTTTGGGTTTTTTTTGTTTTTTTTGTTCTCATTTCCATCCAGAGGCCAACATGCTGTTTAGTGTCTTCCATCTTTATGGGTTGGTTCTGCGGCCTGTCGCTGCCGGATCAGCTGATTATTTGTTCATGCACGATGGTAACTCTACTTGGACAAACTGCGTCAAATGCGTTTGCAGAGAAGTTCAGACTCATTCTGCACGACGGATGGGTTAACTGCATTACAATTTTTAATCAGATTAATCATGATGATGGAAACCTTGGCGATAGCGTTCATTTTGACAGCCCTCGTATAAATAAGAGTTTGCAGGATTCCCCAAAAAATATAAACAAAAAAGAAAACCAAAAAAACAAAATAAACCTCTGACATGTCTACATTTGAATAAATACCTAAAAATATTGATGCAGTATTGGGAAATGAAATATCCCAATATATCACAGAACCAGTATTTTCTTCCACCCTTATCTCATATCCCCCCACCATCAAATCAAAACTGATGGAAATGTCTTTGATTTTAAAGGAAAGTGGCCAACTGTTGACCCAGATATAAACTCAATGCATTTAATCAATAAAGGTCATAAAGGTCATAAACACAAATATTAAAAAAAAAAAATCTTGGTTGGATAGATTCACTGTCAATAATTCCATTACAGTCACACTCTGCTGATCCGGACAGTTTGGTGTTTGTAGAATATTTGACAAACTACCTCTAATACAACCTCCTTCTTTTACACTATAAAAGAAGTACCTGTTTCTGCATCATTAAGGTACCGTAGAGTTAGTGCTGCAACAACGAATTGATTAAATCGATCCAAATCGATTTTTTTTAAAGAGTTGGTAACGAATTTTGCAGTCGATTCTCTGGGTTTTGAGTACGTTGGTATTGAGGCGCGTGCACGTTGTGTAGTGGAACAGAGGAAAACACTGAGGCCTCAGATACTGAGACAGATTTTTAAAGCTAGGTTTACATTTATGAAACAAAGTGTGAATATGTAGGAAAAAAAATAGACAAAATCCCACAGCGCACTGCGTTTCAGGCTAACAGGGATGCTGTGGCCACATGGAACATATGTAAACCTAGATAGCCCACATGTCGTGATTACTTTAGCCCGATAGGTATGAGAAGCTATCGTCATAATTATAACGTTTTCATCCATTTCCATTTATCAGACAACTAGACTAACGTTACCTATAATTGACTGGAACTAATGCATACAACGTTAGTGTGTGTGGTTGAAGACTATCACTTGCTACTCTTTAGCCATAAAACGTCTAGGTAGTGGGCTAGTGCTCGCTAACTGAACCCAAAGCCACTGCAGGAATCTAATCATTCGTGACTTGTCTGCAGCCTATATTGTCATGGCACGGTTGGTGTTATTTTCTACTGTCATGTGTCTGCAGTGTTATTTATTGTTATGTGTCTGCACTGAGATGTCTTCTTGTTTGTTCTGTGTTTTCTGTCTGGCGTTGCAGCCCTCTTACACTATTGCCCACAATGACTTTATCCCCCTGGAGACAATAAAGTACATCTTATCTTCTCGACTGCTTTGGGTTAAAAAAAACGATCTTTGAGAACTGAGTCTTTTTGTGTTTATCTGATGAATTGATTAGTTATTAAAATAACCTACAGATGAATCGATTATTGAAATTATCGGTAGTTGCAGCCCTCACAATATGATCCTATCACGATGCGTTGCCCTGGTAACGGCGGTATCGTTTTGCTGCGATTCTGCTCTACTAGATACGCTGCAAGGCAATACATCGCGATGCTTGTGTAAGCGGAGAAGGCAAAAATCTCCCTAAAAAGAGGGAAATGTGTGTTTATTTCCGTCATTGTGGTGTCAGTTTGTCAGAATCTGATAAATAAAATGCGACCACGTACATAAAAGTGTCTTCTCGTGTTTTAGCTTAGTGCTTTTATTACACATGCTGACTTCATCTTTCCATGTGCACCGTCATTCCAAGAAAGCGGTGACTCCAAGTTGTGATTTTTGACAGAGACGGAACAAAAATAACAATACAGGTGTATAGTGTGTCATACAGTATAAATGATAGCTCGTATCAGACTGGCACTAAATATTGACTTACCAAAGTCATTACCTCTCGGATTCACAAATGGATCTGTAAGTGGCAATCAGTGTGTGTAAATGTGTGTGTTTTTGTGCAATCTTTCTCAATTATCAAATCCTGTGAAAGTGACACCGTGGGCAGTGAATAAATAGCCTACAAAATTCCTGCTTTTTACCTTTTTGGGGGTACAGCGGGGAAAATAAGTATTGAACACGTCAACATTTCTCTCAAAAAACATATTTCTAATCGAGCTATTGACAT
>JAPTYQ010000023.1:4920998-4933936 GCA_029814465.1 Ostorhinchus cyanosoma
ATGGATGGATGGATGGATGGATGGATGGATGGATGGATGGATGGATGGATGGATGGATGGATGGATGGATGGCAACTGCAACATAGTTTTCTCTAAGGGTTAATAAAAGTAAATAAAATATCCTCATTTCATTTAAATTTTTTCATTCATTTATTTGTTTCGAGTAGAAGAAAAAAATAATTTATAATGTAGATCATTTTTATATAGATAGATAGATAGATAGATAGATAGATTAGATATTGTTATGAATGGATAGCATTTGTTAATTAACAGCTTGTCATTCGCTGCCATATGAGTTCCAGATTTTCCAAATGTAATCATAGTCTGGTCACTTGGAACTGCCTCATTTGCACATATACAACCTGTTTCTCTCTGTTTATATCTGTTTCCTTCTCACAGCCACACATTCACAGATGATGACACAAACACAGACGATGGTGATGTCAGAACACACACACACACACACACACACTCTCCACACACACTCATCTCGTCACCCGTTTTGCTTTATCACTGTGAAGAGAGATCTTTTTTTAATGAACACAGTAAACACTAACCAGGGAGGCAGTGTGTCTTTGCAGGGGACCTTTTCTTTTTTCCAGCCGGCTGTCAGGGCCCTCACTGCATCACACCTCAGTAATCTCAGGTCAATTGCTTTGACCAGAGCACCTGCTGGCTGCAAGAT
This sequence comes from Ostorhinchus cyanosoma, assembly GCA_029814465.1. Taxonomy (NCBI): domain Eukaryota; kingdom Metazoa; phylum Chordata; class Actinopteri; order Kurtiformes; family Apogonidae; genus Ostorhinchus; species Ostorhinchus cyanosoma. The sequence continues at coordinate 4,921,684 of JAPTYQ010000023.1, forward strand.
TGCCTGCTATCATTTTAATGGATCACCACTCTAGATACACTTTAATTATGCCTCTCTCTAGACACACAGCAAAGAATGTCAGTCGTTAAATTGTTAAAATGCAAGATAGGCAGGAAGTTCGAAACACAAACTCTTTCATCCTTTTCCATTTCTTTTTTTTTTTCTTTTTTTTTTATCTGCATCTGACCAATAGTGCAGAGTAAATATTTGCTAAGCCATGACATGTTGTTTCTTCTCCCACAGCTATTTTCTCTGGGCTCTTGCTGTGACAAGATGACAAGCTGTGTCATGGCTCAGTAGAAGGCCATGCTTTATGCACACACACACACACACACTCACGCACGCACGCACGCAAACACACACGCACACACACACACAGATACAAGCCACTGACATTCAAAGGCCAAATGATTAAAAATGCACAAAATGAAGGCATATATATACTTGCATAAACACACTTCCTTGTACAGACTCATACAGACACACTCAAAGACTGACCCAAATCTTTGTGTGTGTGTGTGTGTGTGTGTGTGTGTGTGTGTGTGTGTATATGTGTGTGTCTGACTCTCCATCCCCCAGCTGTAGACCAGCATCACATACCAGCCTCCAATACCACACACCCGCAAGTGTTGGTGACACATCGGCACCGTTGCAACCCCGTCTGTCCACCAGCATCAGCACCACAGTGGGCAAAAGGGGGTGGTCTTTGCTCTGAACTCCACCGTACTGTTGCTCCTCCCACTCATGTCCCTGCTGCGAGAGCGCTAGGAGATGCTTGAGTCCAGCAGAGCACACTGGAGCTCTGACTCATTACATTATTGTAAGCTTGTTTTGTGTGTTGTTGGAAGCACAGCAGGTTCAAGTGCCAATGATCTGTTTTATTTATAAGGCTCGCGCATGCAGAGGAAGGTTTGAGTATTTGGTTTTAGCAGCTGTTCCGTTGTGTTCCATATCTGCTACTATTCTCTTTTGTTTTATATTTATAAGGGGGGGTTTACAGGATGTTTTATAAAGCAGTGCCATCAATAGTAAGTCATCTGACAAAGACAGAGGTCTGGTTTATGAGACACGATGTCTAATGAATTCTGAAGCCATTTACATGCAGTGAGGTTGTAAACAGAACAGGCAAAGCAGAAGAGCTCTTAAGTGTCTCAGAGGAAATTTACTGTTGTAACACGAAGGGGCAGGATGTCTAGATAACAGCAGATCATCACTCCACCCTGAACGACGCGCTTAAAAATCATTCAGCCGTAGCCATATTGGAATGTCAGCGGTGGCGTGGAATAATGAGTGAATAATGCCAAAGTTAGGTTTTTGTGTAGGGAGGAAGAGTTGACATAAGGGAACAGTCTGTGTTGTGGTGATATGCTCTCATATCGTATTCTGCCTGCGCGAACGGCTGTCATCCAAGGCAGATCAGGAAGACTAATTCAAAGGGCTTATGCATGCTTAACAGCACTCTGCTTGGTTTTAGCAGTTTATTTACACACTGTATCTGTGTGCATGAAACTCTCTTTTTCGCCTTTCCAGCCAACCTTCAGAATAAATTGAGGATTCTTTAGGACTCAGTCAAAATGTTTTTTGTTTTTTTTTACTTTTTAATTTATTTTTAGGTAATTATATATTTATATATTTGTAGGTCTTTATCTAAATTGACAAGAGGGCTGTAAAAGTTGGTATCCTTCTGAAGGGCGTTTGTGAGAATGGAAAAACAGACCTCTTCTTTATGAGCCGATACCTTTGAGCTGCCACTATCACTGCACCAGCTTGATTCATGGTGAAATAAAGTATGTTTAAAGTGTACTTGGATACCTTCCTGAAGCTTGTAAACAAAACATGCAGATCTGCTGCTTCTTCTTAACTCAAAAAATATGCAAATAACCATTTTACACCATTTTATTCTTTCGTGCCAGTTCCCAGTGTCGGACTCTTCAGAGCTAATTCAAATGGGCAGAAAACAAGCGAAGTGTTCATCTCCAGTCTCTTCTTCAGTGTTTGCCTGTGGTTGGAGGCCAACGCTCAGATTGACTTTTGTTTTGGAGTGAGCCTGTCCTTTGGCGCTTTGCCTGGTTGGGCTTTGAGTTTTTCTGCATTGTCTCCACCTCTATAGTTTCTTCCTCTTGTCTCTGTTGCAGTCATACAAAAACTAACAAGAATTAGTAGTTTAAAGTAGTAGGGTGTAGTTATATCTGCAGTGAAAATAACATTTTTTTTAAGCTAAGCAGCAAAATTATCATAGAGGCTGATTTGGAGGCGCACGGCATCCTTTCCTCTTCATGTAACCTTGAATATTTTTGGCCTGGGAAGCCTTCATGATGAGCATGATGGATTCTGAAGGTGTGAATTGGACTTTTAAAGTGATGCTACACTACAAAGTGATAAATGAGCTAGTATGACATGCAACACCCCGGGGAGAATCAGGTCCTTAATTGCAGAGAGGGAGAGATGCGCAGGCATGCTAAAACCAGAGAGGTGTTGATTACACAATACACCACATGCAATCATATGACAGATCATTATCTTAGTATATTAGAATTAATTATAACCAGCAAAATTCATTATATCCACCACCCGAAAGTTGCCAAGTAACCTTAATAAACCCAGAGTAACCTTGAATTCCTCTGTGTGCGCTGCACATGCCTCTGTAATTTGTGAACTATATATAAAATTGTCTTGCCTTAACTCTGACCCTTATTGGCTTTTTACACACTTTCTTTTAGTGGTGATGTCCTCCGCTTGTCATTTGAAACTGAAGCAAAGTAAAGCCATGCTGGATTGGGCAGAAAAAGCAACAGCAGATAAAAGAGAAGGGTTTGTGGCCGGACAGTGCCCTGGCATGGGAGGACAGTGATTTGGCAACATTAGTGTTGAGCTCCCTCCCCCTGATCCCCTCTCTCTAATTCTGTCTTCCCACGACAGAGAGCACCCAGCCCCAGTGTCCCATCCATTATGCATGGATGAGCTTTATTGCATTATGTTTTTTTAGGCTAACACACTTAGCAAGCTTGTAGCATGCACAACCCCTCTCCACCAACTCTGTGAATAATTCAAGGCCAGGGCATTAGGCTTGGAATAGAGGAGCTTAATCAAAGGCTACAGCTTTCAGCGCGGCTCAGCGCCGCCCCATTGGCAGTTGTAACCTCCAGCTTGGCACAGCAAAGATTTTAAATAGAAAGTTGAATTATTAGGCCAGAGGCAGGCTTTGGAGACCTGTGTGCGCTTTGAGAGGTTCTTGAGATTGTATTGCAATTCAGAAATCTTACATTCAGCAAACCTTCTTAGTTCTTATTGTGAGCAGTCAGGACACCTTGAACTGTATACACTGCTGCTGAAGCCACCATGAAGGCAGTTCGGTTTTATTTAATCCACTATTCTGTTTTATGGTGTGTTTTTAGTTCTTTTCTTTCAAGATCATTTGCCTATAAGCACTCTCAGGGAATATTTGCATACATTTGTGGATTTTGACATATTATTTAATAATATGGCTTCATTTCATCTATGTTAATTCTGTTTCTAGGCCACGGAACATGATGCTGCTTTGAAATGGGAATTTTGGAAAAAAAATATCAGCTTTTTAGGAATTTCAAATAAGTGCCTCATTTCAGAGTGTAAAGCCTCCTTTTTCTAATTTAACACAGACTTGAAATGTTTTAAATGCTCTTGGAGTACGAAACCTGTCCAACCAGAAGGAAAATTGTCGGTTCAAATAAAAAAGTGAGAAGACATCCAAATTGCGGCCAAGATTCGTTACAGCAGCATGTAAAGTCCGAGCTGTCTGTCATTAGTCACGACCCAGTCTGACCTGCTCCTCTCTTTATACCCCAGCAGCGTGTAGAACTCCCAGACACAACGCTCCGCTGCACATCCACACAGATACTCACAGCTGCTCTGGAACATCAGTCACAAACTCAACTGTTCTTATATATACTTTTATATATACATTCTGTAGGAAGTTTGCAGTTGAAATGTACTAGTTTGCTGCTAAAAATGAAAAATGTAACTCTTTTAATTGTCACCAAAGTAATACCTATCATATTGTTTTTTTATTTAATAAACCATTGGTTTTAACGAACCTGCACAGACTGAAGACATTCCTGCACAGTGAAAAGACGCAGAATGCACCTTATATCCTATGTATAATCGAATATTTCTGTATATACTGTTTTTAATTAGGATTAACTTTACCTTAATTGCATGTGTGTCAGTAGTTGATTGCTATTATATTTAGAAGTTACCATCTCAGCATTGACTTCATATTACCTCAAGCTTTTATTGTGAAACCGCTTTCAATGCAGAACGAATTTTCTCTCCAGTTTTCTGTCCAGCCCTCCCACCTTTTGGTTTTCCACCTTATTCATGTCCTGTTTTCTGTCAGTCTAAATGTTTGTATTTTTAGATGATTTCTTTTTTTTTTTCTGGTATTCTACCTCCCTCTACTATTTTTCCTTTCCATCTGTCCACCTTACTGTGTCTCAGTCTTTCTTCTCTGTATTTACTCTTTCATGTTCATCTAATGTCTTCTCTCTCTTGCTTTCTCTTCCTCTCTCCCTTTTCTCCCCTGTGAAACGCATCCAGGCTTCCCTCGGGGGCTAATCCTGTTGGAAACGTTTCAGGGAAAGCGGATTATCTGTCGGAGCGGCATGATTTTTGGAGAAAGTTCACTCACACTTGATTAAATTAATCATTGTCCTCCAAAACCCCTTACGGTCTTTCCTTGTGGATATTGGTGGAGATAAATAACCATCCTCAAACAGCATAATTCAGCTGTAATTGATTTGGGGTGGTGTGTTCTCTCTTTAGGTGGAGTGGCGAGATGTGGGGTCGGGGAGGTGGGTGGCAGAGCTGTCTAGAGACTATTGGCAAAGCTTTTGTAGGCACAGAGACTATTTTAATCTGGCAGTTTTCAGGTCGATTTGAAATCTTTGACAGCTTGATTTATCCTTGCTTTTTAATTCACCATTGGACTGCTGAAGGGGGGGGCCCTGTGTGCTTTTGTTAGTGCTAGACAGAGACTAATGCCTGATTTGGTCTATGCTTTCATAATTTATATAGAGGTGTCAGCATGCGTCACGCTGCCACTGCAGAGATTTGCTGCAGAACACATTAGAGGGAGGAATTAGTGTGTAAATACAGGTGTGTGTGCAGCCAGTAGGCAATTGTTAGTTTGTTGTTTATAGCCCATGAAGAGCAGTGTGGTCAATGGAGCTTTTCAGGTGGATAGGGTACAACATAACCTTGAGAAGATGATAAACTTTCCAGTTCCTTGCCTTCAGCCATTCCTCCCTTGTATCTTTTCTCCTTCTCTCTCTCTCTCTTTCATTCTCTTGCACACTCTCATATCAACACCCTCGATTCAAAGGGAAGCCTGCCGAGGCTCCATTTAACAAGAATATCCCCTCATTACACAACTGCAAAACCTTAAAAGTTACCATCCGCTAAGTGGTTTCATTGACGGCAATGAAAAATTCCCTTTCAAAGGAAATAATTACAGCTGGTTCTTCAGGGGGGCATGTAGCAGCAGTGTTTATGGAGGATAATTACTATGCAGAGCAATTACTCTACAGCAACAATTGGTAGCTTTACCCCACATGAGTATGGGGATTAGAGCTGGGATCATCCTGGGTGTCGAGCACTTGTCTGGGTATGATTATTGGAAAGGTCCAAGGTTTGGAGGGAATCAGAAGTGAGGATTTTCTATCTGCCCTTTGTCTTTCACAGCTATGAGCTACGAGGTGGGTAGGCACATGTATGTTTACAATCATATCTGTGCAAGGGACACAGCTTTTATTATCAGCAGATACAAGGTTAATTCATTCCACTTATATTTAGTCAGAGAATATACTGAGGTACAGACTCAGTGTAGTGCAGCCGCAAGAAAGAAGAAACAATGGGTATAAAAACAATAAAAAAGAGGTCAATCAGTAGATGTGAAATCTAAAGATGAAGTGAAAGGACCAAAACAAGAACACTGATAAAATAATGGTGGTAAAACAATAGAGGATGGTTTAATAAAGCAATAAAAACTCCATCCATCCATCCATTGTTTTCATGAAACTTTTACATGGAGTTAATTTTAGGATTATTAGAACTATATGTGGCTAAAATACAGATTAAACTATCAGTTCACAAATGGCTCAGACATAGAGACTAAAATGATAATATATTGACAATGAAATGATTCAAACAACTGAAATATACCAGTGAAACAGTTAAAAGAAGAATCCACCATAGTTTAATGCAAATGTCTTTCCAGCGGTTATTGAATCATCTACAGAAATATTGTATTTTTAGTCTACTTTGCATGTGTGGACTCTTTTAAAAATGCACATGTATGACTAGTGTGGGAGGGAAAATGTTCATTATATTATATTTCTATCAGACTCAAGTAAAAAAAAAAAAAAAAAAAAAATGTAGTGCATATAAAATTTGCATTTGTTTTCTCTGACTTCCTTGTTCTGCATTCTTGCTGCGGTACATTTTGTTGTCAGAAAAATGGCAGCCCCTAACAGCCTTACACCGCGTCTCCGGAGATACATCACGTTACATCATGATCCACTTGCTCAGTAGACATCCTGCCTGAAATGCCTTTCAGGTTTGACTCCTCGGGTCTGGATACCATGGTCTGTCTGTTACATAATTTGTCTGCAGGAAAGACGTGGCCGCACCCCCCCCCCTTCCCCTCCCCCTCCTGCTTTCAACTCTGTGCACATACCTGAGGTTGTCTGTCTTCAAGAATCAATGTATCTGTTGCAGATTGTTCTTTGGACAGTGGAAAAGGGGTTGAGACTGCGACAGATTTGCATGCTTTTTGAACTGGGCCATGTGCAAATGGGGGAGAAAAAAATAGATTCTAGTATTTTGTGCGCAGCCACTGGTTTAGAGAGGTTATGAAAACACATTGTTTCTACTTCATGGATTGCTGCTGCAATCCACCTCCTCTGTGGTTTCATTATGAGATATAGTGTGCTTGTGAGCCAGAGTTTAAATATACACTGGGGTAGGCAATAGAACCAGTACAGCCAACACAGCAAGTCTAATATCACAATGTATGTAATTTTGCATCATGGTTAATGGTAGATTAAGAAGTGGTTTAAAATAGCCACATTGTACTGCATCACATTTAATTATTTCCTTATTTTATCTCAATTTTACCATAACACAATCCTTGTTCAGAATTACCCCATTCTGGGTCATCGTGCCTCTGCTTCTCGTTTGTTTGTTTGTTTGTGTCGCCTCCATCCATTTTTTTTTTCTACTCGCATCCATCTCAACACGTAGCTTCCAGATGACAGAAATATTGCAGCAAACAATGTGATTTGCAGCGACATAAATGACAATATGACACAAAATACATTGTGATATTTGTCTCGTAAAAACAGCGCTTCCCAGTGGGTATCTGATGTCAATTCCACATCAATATGACATCATCAAATTGTCATTTTGATGTGGAATTGACATCAGATGCCCACTGGGTTGTAACATATAAAAATTCATCAATTTACAGTGCTGAAGAACAGAAATCTCATCAAATGGTTCTATCGTTAACTGAATTTTTAATATGACTCAAATGGAAATAACCATTAGTTGACATCCGTTTGGCAGATGTTGGTTCACATTCTCTCTTTCACTGCATTTTATCAATTTGTGGATGCGAATTTGTCGATTGTTTCCAACCAAAATACCCTTCTCACCCTTCTACAGTAGTTGTGAAAAACCCACGCCCAGTGTGTTTGTTTTGTCTGTTTTGGGTCCTTAAGTTAAGAGGATGATATGTCTGTTCCATGCTCAACCTTAACGCTACATCCCACCCACTGTGGAAACATAGCTGCATCATAGTGGACTCTGTGAACAGCTACCCACTCCTTCTGTGGGTATAAATGATTATTCTATTTATGCAATTAAACCCTTAGAAATCTCTGTCAAACTTACACACTTGATCTTTAAGTGTTTCTATTAATATTTTGTAATATTTTCTTTAATCCAACTATCATTTTCCTTAATTAAAAAAAAAAAAAGTATCCCGTCTTATCCCATTTCAGATATCGATGTCAGAATATCCAGAATCCCTGTTTTGTTCTGTTAAACTAAGACTTTCAGCAGAATACGTTCGATAAATCAAGTCGGTGTTTTCCAAAGCCGTCCGTGCCCCCATAGACACTGACTCTGTGTTGGGCTTGTAACTCAGTCTGGTAGATTAAAACTCGAAAACACTGTAACTTTGGAAGACACCCACTCAGTTTGACCAACACAGACTACTATAACCTCAGACAGAGGTATTTGACAGAGAACAAAGAAGGTAGTGAATTTACCTCCATTTGTGAAAGTGCAATAACAGAGACTCTATGAACATTTACAGCAATCAAATTAGATAAAATATACTTTAATACGACTTATTAAATCATTTTTTGTGAGAAGCATTTACATTAGTTGTTCATTTTAGAAAATATTTCACCTCTCAATAGCGTCCCGATCAATGTTGGGTGTAAAACCTTACAGTAATAGATTACTTTTTGCTGTAACACTCTAATGTAAGGCATTACTAATCCATTTTCAGTAATATTTTCATTGGTACATGTTCAGTCGTGCTTGTGTTACAACATACTTTTCTCCCATAATTTAATTGCTGATATATTTAAAAAAAAGCAGCAAGACTGTGAGACCTTAAGAAATAAAAAATATAAGAGGAAAATTCTATTTCCTGTTGTTCAGACGGTTGAAGACAGTCCATTGGCCACACATGCTCATTACTAACTCTGACCCTGCTTTACAGAAGCTAGTTAGGATGATCCCTGTGGTCAGTAATGACAAGGTCGACTCCTCTCAACATTTCTAGTTAGAATTCTTTATCAACTGCAGATTTATTTGCCGTGTCCTCAGCACCGTGTCCCCTGTTTGAACATGCAAAATGTTAAAAAAGAAATATAAGCGTTCCTGCTGGGATTTGCACATTGTAGGCTGTAGCGTTATTTACTGAGCTATCTGTCCACATGTACTTCATGGGTGCAAATTTATGGGCGGTGGGGGCGGGTTCTATGACGAGGGTGTGTATATAAATCAACAGTAATACAGGAGTATTGTAACGCATTACAATTCTCAGACAGTAATATTGTAAAGTAAGGAATTACTTTTAAATAACACTAACATGTAATCTGTAAAGGACTACAGTTTGGGAGTGACCTGCACATCGCTGGGCGCTTCATTGTACTATACGGTCGTTTCCTAGTATGTTGTGAACACTATATGTGATTATGAACAGGTCATGGCACACACCTGAGCCAGGTTATCACCGGACCGTCATGACAACAGCTTTCCAAACTTCTGCCCTGCACATATTACCTCCTCTCCCATTCAACTCCAGGTGGTGCTGACTCATTTTCCTGACTGTGTGTGCCTGTCTGAGAGCTAACTTTCCCTTAAGCCACAGACATGTCAAAGCTTAGCCTCCATGCTTGTCTCCATTGACTTCTTGCCCAGTAGGTGTCAACACAACAGTCCGAAATCCCTTGGCCTTGACTGTAGACTCTCTCCTTTTCTGGCTACTTCAGCCCTATTCTGTCCTTCTTCTCCCTTGTCGTCCTGGCAACACATGACTGATCTAGAACCATGAAATCTCTTCCCTGTCACATGTGTTAACAGTGACTGATGTCTGGTACAAGCCTCATAACAGCCCCTGTATACTGAATGTTGGACAATGATCCATTCACATCTTCTGTTAAAACTTATTTCTAAACACAAGCACTTTTCTGTAAAAATGACAACATCATTATTGTGAAAACTGAAGCCAAGTTCATTATGGTGTTTTTGAAGTGTTTGTCCGTGTCAGACCAGTCGCAAATTAAATTAGCTAAATTTAGTCTTGTACAAGTTCACAGTATAACAAAAACAAAGTCTCATTAACATAGTCCTCACTGCCAGGTTAACTTCAACTCATGTTTCCATGGTAATAGCAGCACCGACAGACAAGAAGGAGGAAAACAGGTCATAATCACAACCATAAATTATGGCCCACATTTACTGTTTTATAATGTCATTGAACTCCTATTAATTCCAGTAAAATAAATGTTGAAACTGTCCAAAAATATTTCAGAGTGTTTTGAGCTGGAGTTTGAAGCAGTCATACATGTATTTTAGTTTTTCATTTTAGTTTAATTTACCCAGAACTCAAAGTAAACTACTCATTCTTCAGTTAGTCACGAACTTCACACCCTTGTGCAACAGATACACTTAAGCATCTACATGATATCTGGCTATTAGCTGGGTCTAAGACACAGTCAAGGTTTTTCTTTGTGCCCAGAAACTTTCTTATCACACAAGTATAAAAAAAGTAATTTTGCATATACTAAAAACATCGTCTTGGACTTTGATATCTAGCCTTCCTTTCACATGTCTTAATTTCCTCCTAAGCCAAAGCTTAACTCTACCTGTATCTGCACAGTCTCTGGGTAATACACTTGTGTGCCTTTCTGCATATATACATACATTATCATAGTAAAAGAGCCATTTCTGGCTGAAAAGACTCCAGGTAGCTTGGCAGTCCCGGCTGCTTTCTGGTTCACAGAAACAATTTTTCAGAAAGCCACCAACAGAGCATCTATCCCTCAACACCCAAATTCTGCAATCCCTCAGACTCCCTCTGCCTTTTGCCAATTAGCAGCACAGCACACACTGTTTCTGACGGCTTCGCTGCAGATTCCACAGCTGTAAGCGGTTGTTACAGCCAATATGGCCTCATGATGGGACTGAGCAGTTAATCCTCAGCTGCAGACACACAAACACACCTTGACTGTCTAATCACCGTGTGTTTTCACCTGTGATGAGCCACCTTCCCATTGTGTGGAATACCATGGCATGGCGCTGTCTCGTGTCCCCCCCGGACCAATGTGTCTTCAAATTGGATTGCAAAATAGTTTAATTACTAAATACATAAACACCAGTGCACAGGTTTTATTGACAACTTGTAATGTAAAGCAACAAGGCCTGGCATAGACCAGGCCTGCGCTTTAGTTCTTTTCCCCAGTCCCAGAGCTGATGTAATCTGGGGTCCTGTCATAAACACCACAGGGATATATTGTGTGCTGTCTTCTTTATTACTTGCATTGTTATAAATGGCTCTCTGGGTCCTCTCAGTCAGCAGGATTAGAGTCCAGGATTAAGATTCTGCACTGTGAGCGAGTGGGTGTGCAGTGAGCAAGGAGAGTTATTGGAATTGCCATCATTATCCTCTGGATATCTCATCATGAACTTCTCACCTCAGTGCTCCCTCAGCCTCACTATATGCTGTGGTGAATGCACACAGCTGCTGAACATTAAATGTACAGATGTTCCAGAACTTTCACTTTGCACTGACTTTTAGCAGAACTACCACAGGACTTGTTTTTTTTTTTTTTCTTCACTCTTTTCTGTTTTGTCTCGTCTTATTCGCCACAGTATGATGCAGATCAGTTGCAGGAGGTGGAATGAGGACATAAAATACAGCAGTACTTCATACACCGTTTTAACTACGATCATATTGGATTTTTTTTGGGTTTGTTTCCCCAAACCTCACATACATCGATTCTCTATGTATCTTAACCTTTGCAATGGAGTTTTCATCCCATCTTCTTTAAATTCTTCGGCTCATGCAGTAAAAGTGTTTTGGTTATGTGCTCCTGTGCTGTCAGTCCTGCTGAGGTTCAGCTTGATGTGCTTTTTTCAGGGATCAAAACAACATCTAACACACAAGTCAGACAATTTTTTTTATTTTTTTTTAAAGGAGCACTGCACAGTAAAACATGTTTTTTAGATAGAACTTGAATTATATGAGTCCACTGTGATGAGGAACATCAATGCTGCATCAGCAAATTTATGAGAGGAAAAAAAAATCTACATTTTATGAGTGAAAATGACTCATCATCTTAAACCTCCCTAGACTGATGATGTAGAATCAGCCTTTTCTGAACATCATGAATTTTGTATTAAGAAGTTAATGTTGGGGAGGATTTTTGATCCTTTGGTATCAGAAACTGGAGTTTGTGTGCAGACTCTCATAAGTTTTTAAGGTCAGGAAAAGTTAACGTTAATGCAATTGGTTCCCACCTTTTTTTGGCTCTGACCCCATTTTAACATCACACTTTTCTGGCGACCCCAGACATTCGAAACAGAGACTTTTTTTTTTGTTCAAATTAATTTATTTTTCATCATGTAATAGTTTTCTATAGTATGGGGAAGACCTAGGACACGCTGGAGAGACTATGTCTCTCGGCTGGCCTGGGAA